>WEDG01011332.1:0-135989 GCA_017591395.1 Schistocephalus solidus
TTATTCTCTGGAGTCCATATACCGGAAAACCGCATAGAGAACGCTGGGGACCCACTGAGAGCCGAACCCTCGTTGCTGTGTCACACAGCAGCAGAAACATCGGCGAAACACGTGTCTGCTTTTTAGCTAGTACCTATGTCGGAAGTACGGTATAACGTCTTTGCCATATAAGATTCATACTACTTGTAGTACTACTTGTTTGTAGAATGGGCATTACGTGGTTATTCCACGAGTGGTTGATTGTCTTCGACCCAAATGTTCATTGAAATTTCGGGTCTGACCCTAAAAGAGTCATGTCTGAAGCACCTGACTCCATGTCCTGCACTTAATAATTTCGAAATTATTTCCCGATTATTCTCTGGAGTCCATATACCGGAAACCGCATAGAGAACGCTGGGGGACCCACTGAGGAGCCGAACCCCTCGTTGCTGTGTCACACAGCAGCAGAAACATCGGCGAAACACGTGTCTGGGCTTTTAGCTAGTACCTATGTCGGAAGTACGGTATAACGTCTTTGCCATATAAGATTCATACTACTTGTAGTACTACTTGTTTGTAGAATGGGCATTACGTGGTTAATCCCCACAGTGGTTGATTGTCTTCGACCCAAATGTTCATTGAAATTTCGGGTCTGACCCTAAAAAGTCATGTCCGAAGCACCTGACTCCATGTCCTGCACTTAATAATTTCAGAAATTATTTCCCCGATTATTCTCTGGAGTCCATATACCGGAAACCGCATAGAGAACGCTGGGGGACCCACTGAGGAGCCGAACCCCTCGTTGCTGTGTCACACAGCAGCAGAAACATCGGCGAAACACGTGTCTGGGCTTTTAGCTAGTACCTATGTCGGAAGTACGGTATAACGTCTTTGCCATATAAGATTCATACTACTTGTAGTACTACTTGTTTTGTAGAATGGGCATTACGTGGTTATTCCACAGTGGTTGATTGTCTTCGACCCAAATGTTCATTGAAATTTCGGGTCTGACCCTAAAAAGTCATGTCTGAAGCACCTGACTCCATGTCCTGCACTTAATAATTTCAGAAATTATTTCCCCGATTATTCTCTGGAGTCCATATACCGGAAACCGCATAGAGAACGCTGGGGGACCCACTGAGGAGCCGAACCCCTCGTTGCTGTGTCACACAGCAGCAGAAACATCGGCGAAACACGTGTCTGGGCTTTGAGCTAGTACCTATGTCGGAAGTACGGTATAACGTCTTTGCCATATAAGATTCATACTACTTGTAGTACTACTTGTTTGTAGAATGGGCATTACGTGGTTAATCCCCACAGTGGTTGATTGTCTTCGACCCAAATGTTCATTGAAATTTCGGGTCTGACCCTAAAAAGTCATGTCCGAAGCACCTGACTCCATGTCCTGCACTTAATAATTTCAGAAATTATTTCCCCGATTATTCTCTGGAGTCCATATACCGGAAACCGCATAGAGAACGCTGGGGGACCCACTGAGGAGCCGAACCCCTCGTTGCTGTGTCACACAGCAGCCGAAACATCGGCGAAACACGTGTCTGGGCTTTTAGCTAGTACCTATGTCGGAAGTACGGTATAACGTCTTTGCCATATAAGATTCATACTACTTGTAGTACTACTTGTTTGTAGAATGGGCATTACGTGGTTATTCCACAGTGGTTGATTGTCTTCGACCCAAATGTTCATTGAAATTTCGGGTCTGACCCTAAAAAAGTAATGTCTGAAGCACCTGACTCCATGTCCTGCACTTAATAATTTCAGAAATTATTTCCCCGATTATTCTCTGGAGTCCATATACCGGAAACCGCATAGAGAACGCTGGGGGACCCACTGAGGAGCCGAACCCCTCGTTGCTGTGTCACACAGCAGCAGAAACATCGGCGAAACACGTGTCTGGGCTTTGAGCTAGTACCTATGTCGGAAGTACGGTATAACGTCTTTGACATATATATATATATATATATATATGGCTGATATTTTTCGCTGGTTCGCGGATTTCTGGGAATAATGAGCCTTTTTATTTCTGGTGCATATCTCGTCACTTGGTTTGCTTAGTTGATTTCATACTAAGAAGCTTTTGGCGGATGGCTGTATTAATTATTATCTAAAACATTTTAAGGATAAACCATACGTATATTTGTGCGAAGTAGATAATTACTGCGTTTACAAACAAAACTAAGGAGAATCTCACCCAATATATAAGATAATTTAAGGGATTTGTGCTGCATAACTGAATGGGAAATGTTTAGAAGAATGTGGGGAGGGTTATAAATGGGCAAAATTTATATGAAAATAGCCAGATAAACCTATGGATTTTACTTCGCAGAGATTTCTGGAACGCAACTCCCCCCGATCTGAGAGGGATTACTGTGCTCATAGTTGGTATGAAAATCCTTTTAAGAATCTTTGTCAATAGTGAACTTTTTGGCCCTTAATGTGAGCAGTGGACCCCCCACCCACTAAGCATTAGTCCACTTTTCACAGTATACCGATTCAAATGAGTACATAAACTTTTTCGATTGGAATGGAGTCAAGCGCTCAGTAAACCGCATCCTAGGAGCACAGAACCGAATCTAGCCTCGCTGGCGTCCGAGATTTACGGGTCATGGTGTCCATCCTCATGTCAATAATTGACTGTTTTAGGGCGCAGCTATTGTACTGCATCAGGAAAATTAAGCGGCAAGAGTAAATCCCGGTCCTATCTGTACAGCTTCTTATTCATGCTAAAAGCATCATCCTGGTTGAAGTGACCACACTTTGCATCGCTGTGTAGAGAGCCTTCTAAAGTAATTTTTACTTTGATACGGTCACCGAGGCTCACAGTCTGTAAGGCCATACTAATAGTTTCAATTCATATCAAATTGGCTTTTGCCAGTTAGCTTTAGTTCAAGGCTGGAATATGCGCACTCTATTTTTCAATTGGTTCCAGATCTTTAATTCTCAAGACCTGCAAATGATCTATAATTGACTGAAGGAAACCGTTGCGACCGAAGTGGTCATTGCATTCTTCCTTATGTTTGATGGTAATACCGATTATTCGCCCGCCGGAGCTTCGGGCACAAGAACAGGATGTCCTTATCTTGCCCTGCGGACAGAGTAGATGAGTGAGCGCTACATCCCCGCGGGTTTTAGTATTCTCAACTTCAACTGATAGGACCTGACCACTTTGCTTAAGAGCAGACCGTTGGTCCAATGTCCGAATGAATCTGGGTTCAAACCTTGATTATTTTCTAGCAACAGGGAACTGGCCTGTGTCTCTGCTTGCCAGTGTCTGACAACGTTACTACCAGATAGCTCAGCGTAGTTGTTTCGGTAGCAGCAAGGGTACGTGCCTTCAAAACCAGAAGCAGTTGATACCTGTCCCCTTCTTTCGATCGTTGATTTCTCCTTGTACAACGATTATCTGCTGGACTAATTGACGTTTAATACGCCTCAGAAAGAACCAAAAGATCATGAACCAGCAAACGAGTAAACAGATACCGCGCATCAGACTCCAGTTTTCCTCCAGGAAATAGTTGGCTTGCCCCCTCACAACAATATAAACAGTAAGAATGCCGCATTCGGGAAACATTCTCCGTAAGTAGCGGTAGGGATGAAGGAAACAAGCCAACCATCCGACTCAAATACATTAAAAAGCGACAGGTTATTGTCATACAGGGGCGAAGAATACGAATGCGGGCGTAAGGAAAAAAATATTTGTTAACGCTGGCGCTTACTGCCCACGAATTAGGCGCAGCAATTTTTGAATTTGGGTATATCTTTGATACATATGGTGAAAGTAGGTTGTGTTGTCAGCAAGCTTTAGGCGTTCATTTTTAGTATGACCCTATGGCAACTCACCAATAGGATATCCGAGAGAGAGAGAGAGCGAGAGAGAGAGAGAGAGAGAGAAAGAGAGTAAAGTCTAGCTCGTGTTACTCGCATACGCAGCGTGTGACACGCGGAGCCACCACTCTGCTCGTCTCTGCGCCCAAGTCCCCCTTCGGTTATCTTAAGTAGCCCTGTCCTGAAGGTAGCTTTGAGGCATCAATAGAGTGTCCAGTTTATACTGAAATTTTAATTCGCAAACCAGTCTCACCGTCCCCGCGGCCAATCTTCTGGAGAGGCCTAATTTACTTTTCTTTTTTTACATTATGACTTTGCTTCTCCTGGCAAAGTTCTCGTTAACGGCGGGGGCTTGTTGTATCTTAGAGTTTCGAACAACGTCATAATCACACAGACCTAGCTCCTTTGGTTAGCCAGTGGCTAGTTCTGTGATTTATATACTCTTGCCCGAAGACCCTAGGGGCAGAGTCCCCGTAGCAGTCCTTTGGCGTGATTGGCGCATGATGTGCCCAGTTAGCCCAACAGAGCACTGGCCGCACACAAGTCTGGATATCTGAACTGCTAGTGCGGGGATAGGCAGGGGTTTGCAGATTTCCAGACTTATGCATTCTCAGCTTAGGTGTCCTCGCAGCGGAGCTCTTTCTGTCCCTGCCGTTGTACCAAAGTGGGTCAAAGCAAAGTCATCATTTCCTCGTTGGTTGCTTTGTCATGTATATTTTAGACAGCAGAGTTTGAATCAGAAGTTAAGCTGTTTGAACTATTAGGAAGATTGAGTGGTGGAGTGAAAAAGGGACTATGTACACAACGATTGTTATAAACCATACTGCAGGGGAAAATATTAGGCCAGGTTGTTCAGTTTCTTGGGTACATGCATAGCCTGGACAACTGCGCTGCTCACCGGTATCCGTAGACTCTGCAAAAGTTCATTCGGAGATACGTGAACTTCGGCTGCCTGTTTGTTGTCCTTCCGCACTAAAATGACGTAAAATGGATATCAAATTTCGTTTTAGCTTAAACAAAGAAAATTATTTTGGGATCTTCTGTAATTAATATTTTTGTATTGTTTTATAATTTTTATATGCTGGGAGATTAGAATGACTCGGATTATTTGCTATTTCTGTGCTGCATGCTTTTAACTCCAAACGTAATAGTTGAGCAATCAGGCTGGAGTTTCCCTTCTTATTCACAATTTCGCCTTTTTGAATTTATATACCTATAAGAAAACAGCGGTTTAACTCTCCCTTAAACTGGCACCGTACTATAGCTGACGTTTTGAGTAGAAAAAAATACTAGCATTCTATGCATAAGAAGTCAGGGCTTCTGCCAACTGCATAGAGTTAACTCTAAATCATGACCCAGTATTTCACCCTGTCTAAGGTTGTGTACCTATATTCTTCAGGTGTGGTGGCACGCCCAGGGGCGGCTCCGGCCGCGCCAGCCACCTGCGTCTTCTCCCGCCTCCAGTCTTCTTGACTCTGACTTGATACCGGGCTCAGGTGGGGGAGGAGAGAGTGCGGTAGCTGCAGCGCAAGGCTACTATCACTTAAAACTAATTCACGCGCAAGTCACCGTCCCTGCACCACCTGGTGTGGAGCATACGGTGGACCTCGTCGAAATCGACGGTCGAACTGCCACCTATATTCTTAGGGTTCATTGAAACTGCGATAGACTCCAGTCCCACTCAGTGTTTACAATTAATCGACAAAGCAGCCGATACAGAAAGCTTTTTCAATGAAAGAAAGCTGAGACATATAATTTGGGAAATTGCTTTTTATCTTCAATTGTAAGGGACAAGCTGGTGCCGCCCTACGATCGCTGACTTTTTTAGCTCCCATTCTTTGGCCCAGCCGATTGCAATGAAGTCTTTTGACAGAAGTATAGCACATTTCTGCATTCGGTCGCAATATTTGGCATTGCCACTCTTTCAGACTGCCGACCGACTGCTAGATATGCATGACTGTATAGAGTCCTCCCTCGCCCTTGTCAGCGTCTATTCAGACTCCCGTCTCCTGTCTGAAGTCTCAGGCCTGGAAACTAGTCCAAGTAGGATCTTCTGTGTAAATAATAGATAGGTACCCTCTATCGCAAAGTTCATCCAGGTCAACCCTCTGCCGTCTAGCCTTTAGTAAAACGATAGATACTCCCTGTGTTGTCAATATGATGTATGAGGTAACCTCTATGCAACTACCACTTGTAGGTAGCACACCGCCTTTGCTGCCAAGGTTTATCTTTGTCTCGTTCCCTGCTGCGGTAACTCCAGGAGGTGGGGGGATGAGGTAGTCTATGAGAAACGGAATAGCCAAGCAATCAATGGAACCAGGCGCTCTGTCGACCCCAGCATCCGTCGCACTTTCCATGTCAGATACAGGCGTCTCCATGTTCAATCTAGCGTTAAAATGTGTCCACTGCTGTTGGCCAAACCTGACTTGTTTGGCAGGCCAGCAACTCCCCTCCCCCTCTTAACCACCATCTTCCTCCCCTTCCCCTCTTCCGATGCATCAATCTCCCTCGTCACTTACGTGGGTATTTGTCATCACTGACGTCCTCCTTGGCAAGAATTTTCTGTCAGTCTGCGATTTCCAAGCCGTTCGTCTGCAATCTCGCCTTCTTGACAAAGCCACAACCTCCTGCAACAGAAGCCTTTCGTCTTTAGCGACATCCCAGTAGCTTTACGTCCTAGACTCAGAACTAGTCTGCCCATTTTTTCGGTCCCTTACTCTACTCTTGCCAGTTCCAGTTTTAAAGATGACTTTCTCCTACGCAAGACCTACTCCACAATATCCCAGCCGACGGTTCTTTAGCCCTTGCTGGGTCCCGCCCCTCGCGCCTGCTTGTTTAGATGCCGACGTAAAACACAGCATGAAACTAGGGCTCATGAGCCAGTAAGGAGGTCTTTTGAGCGTTTGTCGTATGCGTACTCCTCATAGACTGCATGACACTGAAGAACAGTGCCGTTCTGAATTTCTCGCTTGTTCATGCCCCTAAGGTCACATTTTCGAAGACTGCTATGATGCGAGCCTTCCACTCGACAGTGCAGGAGACCGTGAGTCGGACAGAGGTGAACCTTTCGAGTTGCATCCAAGAGCTTGGTTTGAACACCAGAAAAAACTGCCTTCTTTGGCATCCTATCCAGCTAGCTGTGATAAATAAAACCCAAAGTTTCGGATCGATCCTCTTTTCCTTCCCCGGTATCTAACACTCGATTAGTTTAGGTTAGCCCGCATGAACACACTAAAGGCAGCATTTAGAACGCATAAGAGATATTCGATACCAAAAGGTGCCCTAATACAAACACTGTAAGTTGAGAATCTCTGCTGACTAATATATAAGATGCGACTGCCCCTAGGGCTCTAGATTGTGCTCCAAGGCAAAACCGACCACCATGTTCCGTGGCCAGATCAGTAAGCTCTACCGTATCATAATTCATATTTCTGATCACGACCGACAGAATAACCGGCCCTTGGCTCAACGGTAGTGTTACACTCAATGAACAAAGGTCCTGAGTTCCAATCTCAGGTGATCCCCGCCTGGGATTGGGTGTGACTGGCGGATGACGACTAATAAGCCAGAAATGTTCATTCCAGTTCCCTTATCTTTGTCGGTACCATTTTATCTGCATATATAGGCATACTTTTAGCTGAAAGCTGGGGCGTAATTAAGCAACTTATAAAAGAATAATTGTACATGCTTCTAAAGAAAACGGGGTTGAGAAAAGTCTGGCCGAAAATAGTCAATATTGTATATAAAAGTTGTATAAGTGGACAGTAATAAAACACTAGCAAGCTGTAACTTACGTAGTCCGCAAAAGTAGCAATTTATCTTTGCTTATGACTTTCAGTAACAGTCATATTTATGGGCTCTGGTTTCCAAGTTTTCATGACTTATGACTTACCACAGTACTCATGCACGGAGACGGCTGGCCTTGCCAAAACCTGACTTTGTATTTCGCTTTATAAGTTGAACGGCAAAATCAATTTCTTCTAAGCTTCGCCCTAACAATGCTGCACTTGGCGATGGTCTCATGGGAGAAAGTACCATTGTATTTTTGCGCTGCATGTAAGCTTCTCGAATCGGATCAGCCATATGTCTACTTTTCCACAAACAGTTTATTAGAGTCCTCAAAAAAAAACTGCGTTTTTCTTGGTAGCGATTTGTTATGGAATACACTGGAACTGCAGCTGGCGTCAGCAGCTCAAAACTACGCAGAGCAAGTGGCATAGGTACTCAGGCAGATAGGAAGGAGCATCTACGGCTCATTTTTCCTCACCCCCTAATCCTCCACTATTCCAAGAAAGGAAGTCCGGAGCTTTGCTCGCCTCTTTAGTTGGTAAGAAAGCTCAGGACTCTATCAAGTCGAACATGGGCCTTAGATCCCCCGCCTGATATCGGAAGAGCCGTGCGTACAGGTACAAAACTGCTGGATGGAAATAGCCAGGCGAATAGGAACGCCGTCCCCTGTGCTACATTTCAGGAAGTGTACCTATAGGTACCCTAATATATTGCCTCTGTAATAAACAGGAGAGCTACTTCAGAAACCGAGGGGGCTAGGCATCTTATTGCTCACTCTGAGCCAGCCTTAATGAGGGGGCCATGTGCTGGTAGGGTACAGTAGATGTGTTATGTCATGAACGTTAGCTGAAATTCTGAAATTTGTTTTTTTTTTATTAGAGAGCTTTCTTAGGGATTTTGTTATATTAACTAGCCTGTAGCATAGTCCCATCAAGATACCGGTTCACGAACAAGTGTCTTGCTGGCTGCTTGCGAAAACAGGAAAAAATACAAATTAAGTAGTGTACCTTTTCCTATTTATATTTTATGCCCTCATTAAATGAAAAACATTTGGAGAAAGCGTGAATAAAATATTATTTTTTGTATTTATTTGGTAGCAAATTAAGTCTTCAAATTGTATAATTAACCAAAGGGTAGATTTTTGTTTTTTCAAAAAAAGATCTCATTTCCAAAATAATTGTTAACCTGAACTGCTGTTAAATGTGTGTTAGGTTTCCAAACTGCAAGCTGCATATTTTCCGTGGAAAGAAAATCATGTCTTTTTATACATTATCCAGGTGTCATATCGGGCTCAAATAATTTTGCAGTGGATGTGGACCATGTTCTATAATTGGCAAGCAGCATTAATAAATGGACAGATACGATGTGTAGTGAATGAACACTTCACGGTCTTAAAAAATCTCACTGTTATAAACTCTTCTAAAGCTGAAATATGCCCCTTTATAGAGCATGAAATTTGAAGGATACGTTATTTGCTACCAAAATAAGTACGAGAAGTAATATGCTCATACATTTTATCTGTAAACTACATCTTAATTTATAAGAGCATCAAAAATAATGAAGGTCAAGCATATTACTTAAGCATTATTTTTTCCAGAGTGCAAGCGGTCAGAAAGAAGTTCATTCACGACAGATAGGCTTACAACACTACTAAAGTAATATTTTCGAATCGAAAATACATTCCAGAATTGCGTTGAAAATTGCATGAGATAGCACATTTAAAGCATTCTCGTTTACTAACCCTAACACTAATCCAAACCCTAACTGTAGGCATAAATTTAACCCTAACCCTACGTTTCCGGGATTTTAACACAAAGCCACCCGTATTCCAGGGTGCTCCAATTCCCCTCTCCTTCCAAGCTGGGGGAAGACGGGGGGTACACATTATTCCTACCCATTGATTTCCCCTTAGGCGTAGCAGTTCGAGACTCTCGCGGTTTTTACACTTCGTATGGGGGGAGGGTTGGGGCTGGAGCTGCAATGTTTCAACCTAAGCACAGTTAAAGATGCATCGGAAGCAGCGAAAGGTAGACCACCTCTTGCAGGCCAAGGAAAGTGTTTTCACTCAATGCTTGAAGGTGTTACCGACAAAGACAAGGTGATTGGAGTGGAAATTTCTGAGAGTCTACCATTATCACAGGCCGGAACACCAACAATGTTATGCCCAGTCAGTTAGCCAGCATGTAGTGCAGTCAATTGTTCTACTACTTAGCTCGTTAATTCACACTTTATCGGTTAAACCCGGGAATTGTGGCTTTCATCGACCTGCCACGATTGCAGGAGACGACTGTACTTTGTCTCCCGAGCATTTATGCGATTGCCACTTCAAGTTTTAACAAGTTTTTACTTCTGACATTTTTGAAGACCACGAAATGTCTATTCATAAAAAATCGTATCCGTTTATTTATCAACGGTCCTAATTAAGTTATACACTATCGTCCATAAGGATTGAAACATTTTATGAGCCCTGTATGGCCTCTTTCTGCTAGCAGAAAAGTGTGTGATCTTCGCTAGATGGAATGTATACAGCCTATAATTTGGAAAACCTGAATGCAAGTGTGACGGCAGGTCGGGTTAAATACTTCCGCAATTGAGAAATTTTTTCTTGGTTCCAGCAAATTCCGGCACGGCTTATCAATCGCGACCCGACTTTGCATAACTCAGATAGCAAATACAGGCATACAGCAGTCTGAATTTGCACAGAATGTAAATGCATAATGGAAGGGTTCAGACTTCACTGCAAGGAATGATCAGATGAAAGACGTGATCTTAAAACACCATATAGGAAAAACTAAGGTGGGGGAAGAATTAACACAATTCACAGTCAAGAGTAAATCTAGGGGGTGAAGCTTATCAGGGCAATTTGAGATTGACCACGGGGTCTATATGCTTGCGTGGATCGGGTTTGTCCCTACATATATTGACTGTTTCTAATTAGCGCAAGGCCTGCGTTTTTCGCGCCCGAAGAGGTATTTTGTGGTCTTCAGAGTGACCGCTGCCAGGGGATGTTAATCACAGACCGTGGTACTTTATTTTCTTGTTTAAACAACTAATTCGGCAGATGTTCAGCGGCCCTAGTTGCCAATTGCCTTTGCGTTCGCCCAATGTACTTGCATCCACAAGTGCACGTGAATTCATAAACAAAATTTGGGGTGGCGTGCAACGGCAAGGCATCCTTTGGCTGGTTGATTAGCAGGCTTCTAGTAGGATTGAGAAGAATGAGCTCAGTTTCATTGTATGTTCTTTATATGGTGCATCGTAACCGTCGCTTGATTGTATTAGCAATACCTTCACCCTTAAAGGGAAAATATATGATAGCGGGCTTTTTCGGAACTGAATGTTCCGTCACTTTTGACCGTAAGGGGTTGATGTACCTTTGAATGAAGCGTGCAGGATATCCACAGTAAAGTAAGTCTGATTTGATGCGGGCAATTTCTGTATCTATGGTTTCACTGGAGCAAATATTTCTCCCTCTTTGAAAAAAAGTATGTACCAGATTTCGTTTCCATTGTACTGGTACACAGCTTTTAAAGTGCAAGTATTGCCCTTTCCATGTATTTTTGTGGAAGACAGAGCGCCTTATTGAGCCATCATCCTCTCTTAATATGAGGACGTTTAGGAAGGGTAGCGTGTTGCACTGTTCCATTTCCATTGTGAATTTTATCTTAGGATGCAATTTATTCATAGTAGTAAGAATGTTTTCAGCGTCTTTCTTATTATCAACATTCGTGAATATATCATCCAATTATCTGCTGTATAATGTTGTCATCTTTAATTTGGAAGACACCTTTTCTTCTAGGTGGCCCATAGACACGTCGGCGAAGGTTGGCCCGAGTAGACTTCCTATTGTGACTCCATACATTTGTCTATACAGTTGCCCATTAAACAGAAGTGGAACATTTTTGGTGCAAATTGTCAACAATTCACGTAGTAATTCGGGCGACAGACGGGTTTTAGCCGCATGGGCGCATATAACATCTGTTGTTCCCTCCAACGCTACATTTGTAAATAATGCTTCCACGTCAGAGGGAAGCATGCACTTGCCGGCGATATTTAAACACTTATTTTTTTCAATAAATTGAAATCTGTTTTTTTTTTTTGATGTAAGTGGAAAACAATTGTGAAATTGGATCTAGCTCCCTGAAAAGCCATTTCGCTGGTCTATATTGAAGTGCATTAGATATCGAGAGAATTGGCCGTAGAGGTATATCCTTCGTATGCATTTTGGGCTAGTCAATATAGTATAGGGAATGTGTGTACCTCTCGGTTTAAGGGATAGCGTGGTATTAGTATCAATCAGGTTTTTGTGCAGCAACTGTTTAACCATTTTCCAAACTGATTATTCCATTGATTTAGTTTCCTCTTTCCCTGCTGTCTCTAGGGGAAATTTACTCTGGACATTTAAATAGCTTCCATTTTTCTCACATAATCCTTCCGGTTAAGGATAACAACTCAGTGGCCTTTGTGCACGATGTTTCAATGCGGAAAGGGCAGCCAAGTGTTCTTTGTTTAGTCTCGTCAGTTGCGTTATAGGACCTTACGGTAGTGATGACCAATGTACACAAATTTTGCTTTTAGCCAGACAACGTGGACAGTGCATCTGGTTACTAGGTAGCTAGTTGTTTTAAGCTAACGTATGTCATCTGATCATTCCTCGTAGTGAACCCTAACACTTTCTGTTATGCAGTGACATTCTGTGCAAATTCAAACTGCTGTCTGCTTCTATTCTTTATCCGCGTTATGTACAGTCGGGTTGCAGTTGATAAGGCGTCGTTAAATTCGTTAGAACCAATAAATCCTGCTGCGTACGCTTGTTTTAAATTCATACCCGAATAAAATGCTTCAAACTTTTTTCTGCCGAAATATACAACTTACTCAAGTATAAAAGTTAAAGGAGACTTAATTTTTCTGCCAAATGACTACAAGAAGGAATATATTAGTGCGTGTTTTCCATAAAATATATTTTTATTTACAAAGGCGTTGAAAATCAAGTATAAGTATACATACTACTTAACGAGGCATTAAAAACAGAATGCAGGCGGCTGGAAGGAATCTCGTTCAAAGGCCGGCATTCTGGCGTGACTGAAATAGCTCGGGATTAGGCTGCATTCTAATTCCATTCAATTGCAGTCCAATTTAAGCAAGCTTTTACAGTCGACAAGCATATTGGAATTTCATTTACATCTATTTTAAGTAATTAAACGGGCGATCGGACCCCTATTTTTTCTTTTCGCAAAATAGACGGGAAAGCAATGGGTAAAAGGAAGCAACGGAAACGTATGAATAAAAGGGGGAGATTCGGAGGGGGAAATTGAGAAGCGGCGTACAATGAAAACTATCGACATTTCTAGCTTATTAGCTGCCGTCAACCCGCTTTGCACAACCTCGGGAGATTCAACAGGAGAGAAATGCATGGGATATATTTTGATGCTCCCCTTTTGCAGTGACAACGGAAAGAAATGTCGCTTTGTGTGTGTTTAATTTCAATGTTAACTAATAAGTTTTTATAGTTGCCCCGTTTGAACTATGCATCACGGTAAATCGGTTGTCTTGGCTTTAGACACTGATGCTAAGTTTCTTTTTAGATTGGGCCTAACAAAACAGGCGACGTGAAATCTGAAGGCAGTCATGTTCGTCATTGTACATTATAGGGCTTTTTTAAATTAAAGAACGCAATAACAGCCGCTGAAACAATTTTTGGTGTTTATTCGACTGCCTTAGATGTCCACAAGTGCCAGCGTTGGTTTGCGAACTTCCGATTGGACTAGTTCGACCTCTTCGATGCCCATCGTCCGCGACGAATAGAGGAGTTTATATACTGACATTTGCATGAAACAATTCTAGCAGATCCTCGCCAGTCCGTCGAGGAATTATCGAAAGGATTAAATTCATCCTAGTCTACTATTCAAGAGCACCTTCAACAGCTAGGGTAGGTAGTAAACAAAGATTTTTGGTCCCACACCAACTTTGCACAGAAAAAGAAGCCTAGCGTTCCACTACCTGTAAACATATTGCTAAGCAGCTATGAGAGGGAGGCACTTCACCATGAAATTGCTACTGGAGATGAGAAGCTGATCCTCTACGTTGAGAGCAAGCATAAATGCCAATGTCTTTTCAAAGTTCATGCATCACTTTCTACGCCGAAAGCAGTCGCATAGCCCAAGAAAGTCTCATTATGTGTTTTGGGAATTACGGTAGGCATACCTCGCTTTGAGCTACTGTACCGTAACAGCCACTGTCAACAATTAGATCTTACCCGTAAAAACATAGTGCTAGTCAACAGAGTAGTTGTCATTCCGTTATATTACAATGCAAAACAACATTCGAAACGACAGATCCAGAAAAAAAGATCCGGATTATAGGGTTGAACATTTTGCCCCACCCCTCCTGACTAGGAGGGGTTGGTTAACTGAGCATCCTTTTTTCATATGTCTGCAGCACTTCATGGGTGGAAAAGCTCATGTATACTGGGCATGTCAAAACTCGGCTCTCGGAGTACGTTGCATTAAAACACATTTCCTTTTATAACGATGTTATTGAAAATTTAGTTTAAAGAGGCCCAATAATTATTGACAAGGATGGCGATTATATATCTACTAAGGAAATAAAAGGCATTCCGACAAACAATTTTACTATGATTTAATAAAAAATTGTATTATTTTCAGGTACCTCGGATCATTGCGTAAGGGCCTGTGAGGGCTCTTGAATGAGCCTCAAGACCTAACGGGACGTACCCGGTGCGTAACCGATCAGTGCACTCACTTACGACCGAGATAAGAATAACGCTCATAACCGACAACACAACGAGGCCGTGGCTGGCAGCGTGGTAGATGCGCTGGATGGGGGTCAGATCAGGGGGTGGCAGGCGTTAGTGGGGATGCACATCCATAAAAAAGCCACACATGCGAGTGGGGTGTGTGGTGGCATGCCTATGCATGGTTTCCCGCCGTGCCAGTCATCTGCGCTCTCTCCTGCCTTCTTGACTCTGTCTTGTCACCAGGGCCAGTTGAATGAGGGAGGACACAGTGCGATAGATGCTACGTAAACGTACTCTCACTGTAAACCAAATCGTGGGTAATTAACCGTCCCTGTGCCCACCCGATGTAGGGCATACGGTGGACATCGTCGGAAACTACGGTTGAAACCTCAACTTAATTGGTAGAGCGGTGGACTTAACGGTCGATGACTAATGAACGCGGAATCAAAGCTCAAATGCTTCAAATCTTTGTCTTGGGTAAGGCTGACTGATGACGGTTAGTAAGTTAGAAACGGCCATCGTTGTATTTGTCGGTATTCTCCTCCTGTGTATGCTATCAGACACTGTAGGACCACCTGCGGGGCCGTAGATTGAGCCGCAAAACACAGCGCAACAACATTTCCTGAAACCAGATCGTGAACACAATTCGAGCATAGTTGCGAGATTTTTGGTTTGAGGTAGTTTTCAGTTCAGTAGTAAACAATTATTCTAGAAAGTCATTTTAATCTTCTCTACTATTAATTATAGAATTGTCACCGTTGTTTTAAGATAGTTTAAATTTTTAGGAAAACTTGAAAACCGCGAAAGCTCTTTTTGACTTTCAGCTTCCTTCCCAGGTTTTTGATGCTCTGACCTAGGCGTGCTGAGCTGCCGGTTTCCTTGGGTCTGATAGGTAGTTGAAGGGAATAGCACATTTGTGTTTACCTCAACAATTTACGATTTCGAACATTTTATCATACACTGGTCCTCAAGACTGTCAAATGAAGCGAGTTTCGGGATGCAAAATTAACACAACAGCTCGACTTGACCAGACGCAGACAAAAACAAGAAAACTGAAGTGACCACAACAGCTGAAGTATGGGTGCAATTTTTTGCAGTTAAATCTCACATACTAAGCAAAAAATTGCCTTCTAAAGTGTAGCCTAAAGTGTAGCTCGATTAAAGAGACATAGGCTGCCATGGGTATTTATTCAAATTTAATTACATTCTTTTCATGATTAATAATGTTACCACCTAGGCAGGTTGAGCGATCTGCGCTTGAACGGTTGCGTATATTTGAGGATCAACCTACACGCATATACCAATCAGAAGAAACTCATCTTTTTTCGAGCACGGTAGATTTATAAATGTGGCCTCACTCACTCTCCCCTCATTTTTAAATTTGTTTAATTTTTGCAATCACACTTAGCAATACCACCCCACAATAACTTATGTCTCCATTTGAACCAAGAAAGAATGATCTCGGATGTCGTAGTGTGCCATTTCTTAAACACATATCATATTACGCACACTGTCTAACTTTCAGCATATTACAATTAGAGAGATGTAAATACATATCATGATAATTTCTAACAATTCGCCCGACATACCCGCGGACCTGAGCAGTGTTCCTGAATTATCTGTTCGGAAGTTCACCTGACCCCAACAGCCGTGCCGCGTTAGCATAGCGTTGTAGACCTCCAGGGATTGTTCCTGTTCATCCTTTACATTCTTATAACCAACCTCCTCTTGCGAACTCTCTATATTCCACTCAGCCGTTCGACTACGACATTCTCCTTCGATGGTACCAATTGCGGCTACTGCTGCCTCCTCAGCGACTCTCGTCCCCTCCATCATTGCATTCTGTGACGGCAGTAGGCGTTGGTGCTCTTGTTTGCTTGCCTCCTCTCCCTCCTCCTCCTCCTCCTCCTCCGCCGAGTCCCACTTCAGCGGGTAGGTCCGATTTGTGACAAAACCAGCTCGGTTGTCGGACGTATTATCGGCGTTGTGGGCGCCAAAATCACCTATTTGATAGGGAAACTCGCTGAGCCAGGACTCCTGCCCACCGACTTTACCGGACTCCAGTGAGCGCTGTTCTTCCTCCCTGGTCAGGCAGTTTAGTGGGAGGCCAGCATGTTTGAAGGAGGCTTTATGATGGAATGCGACAGCGGCTGCTGCAGCGGCCGCGATCGCAGCTGCTCGCTGGGCTCTAGAGGTGTAATTTGGGGTCACTCGGTTCACTGCCTCCGTCTCCGCCTGTGACCGCAGGTCTTCCTCGTCCCCTATTGCCTCTGCCCGTGCACAAGTTCCGTCGCTACAAATGCCAATGCCTGAAGTTTCGACTTTGTCCACGACAGCGGAAAAGGAGAGGCAATCAGGCCCCCTGGAAGCGATACCCTGGACTGAGTTGTCCCGTTCGGTTTGTCGGCAAAAGTAGGCATTAGGGTTAGTACCTTCAGTGGGCATTGTCACTGACACGTCTCCCCCACCCACGGACAATTGACTGGCCTTGACTGCCTCCCTAGGAAGGGATTGGAGTGCAACCACAGTATCCAGCATTGACATCCGCACTACAGGGGACCTCTCAGTGGACACAGATGGATGGAGGTAGGATGAATCGTTGCCGTCGGTAGACTGAGACCACCGAACGAGCTCTAGTGGCAGTGGTTTTTTCAGTTCCTGGGGTGCCGGGTAGGAGGAAACTGAGGGTGCGGTGGATGGGGCGGCGACGGAAAAAGAACTGGTGACGAACTCCTGAGTAGTATCGACCGGTGACGCAAAAGATGACTGCTCGAAGGCATAGTTCAATGAGTCTCGCAGGATCCAGGGGTATCCGGCGGTGAAGGGGAACTTTGCAGACTGGCCTGAGTCCTCGCTGGCCCGTTGTCTGCCGGGGCAAGAGTCCTCAAAAGCCGCCATCAAAGTCGTCCTTTCGGACTTTCGACAGTTTTCTGCCTGACGGGCTGTTGCATCCGTAAAATGCATCAGAGGCATTTTAAAACAATTATTGTTGGCCGGAAACTTGACCAGTGATGACTTGTCGGCCAGCGTGGATTCCTCTGTGTCGACTTTAGTTGTCTGTTCACTGAGGAAAAGGGAGGAAGTGGACGGTTGGAAGGTCTCCTCGCACGCTGATGGGATCAGAGAGGTCGAGTTATTGACCGTATTAGCTAGAATTGGTGGCTGGGGTGGAACCCCAAACGGCAGTCTGATTCCGCCCTCCTTATGGACTTCTTGCACCACCTCGCCTAAAATGCAGTACAGCAAGATCGTTAGTAGGAAGTTTGCACATCCTTTACTGTGAACCACAAGATGATACTAGTTGAAAGTCGTGATAGATCTGCTCCTATCTTTACTGTTCCGACTAAGTCCTCTTCAAGTCACATAACAGTTCAACCATTTGCGTCGTATACTCTTACATTCGAATTCATTAATCTAAAAAATCAAAAAAAAACAAAAGGTATGGCCGCCTAAACAGGAAATTAACGCAGGAGCCGCCTTTAATACATAGGGTTTTGCGCAAAATTCTGGCTAAATTAGGTTAAGCATTGAAATGAAGATTAGAGTTAAGTTTAGGGATAAGGTCAAACGTAGGGTTAGGATCAGGATTATGTTAAGGGTTCAGGTTTGGGTTCTTGTTAACTGTAGGATTTGGGTTTTGGATTTGGTTAGGGTCAGGGTAAGGTAAAGGTTATATTTTAGCTCTTTTATGGGGTTAATGGTAGGGTTAAACCATGGGAATACTTACCCCTCCTGAAATGTATCGCATAGTGAAGTGGGCGAAGCGCTCCTACTCATCTATCCTGATAAGCTGCAAAGATTTTTCATTTCTGAAACGTTCGTGGCGTTAAGTGGATGAACAATGTACAGCAGGAAGTTATTTGCTACTCTCGCAAAAATTTTTGTGGAGTTCGAGGTCAGCGTGGATAACCCCGGAGCGACAGCTTTAAAAACGGAACATACTGATGGTCGACAATTCGAATAAGGCGGCTGACCGCGCAGCCCCCAGTTCAAATCGTGTTCCTGCTTCCATTAGGCGCGTCGGGGCATACTGTTGGCGCGAAATCTCACGAAGCATAGCAGCAACTCTTGTGGTTGCAAGTTTTTTTACAAGTTGACATATTCATTTCTTAATTTACTAAATTCGAACAAAGCATAATCTCCTACAAAATAGGTATTCGGAGTGGACACGGTTATAAGTAACCCCGTAATCCAGATGCCCTCGTGCTAAATTTCAGACACTCGTATTCTATCTTTAATCTTAAACCCAATCCCTAACCCTAACATTAGCCTTTCTAAACCTAACCCGAAGTTTAACCCTCCCAGCCCGAAACCTAACCCTTCCCGGAAGTTGGGTACAAGGACACTTGTAATACGGGGAAATTATACTCATGTCCTACCCCGTATGCGAAATGAATTTCTAGTGAAGGTAGGTATCAACTATGTTCAACTTCATACAATCGTCGAAAAGCAAAGGAAAACAATGCACAACTTAATAGGCGACTTTATCGGTGCACAACAAGCACAAGTGGATGTACTCGGGTCAACAGGCTGGTGTGTGTGTTTGTGTGTGTGTGGAAAAGGTGCCCCCTTTATAGGCCGCGTGGTAGACGTGCTGGACCAACAGGGGGCCAGATCAGGGCATGACAGGCGAGACGCTCCCAGAAAATGCCCAACAGGAAGGGGCGTGGTGGCAGGGGCGTAGGTGCAGGCTAACATCGCATCAACCAGTTTTGCCATTTCTGGCAATCCCACTCCGTGGGATCTGATTCCGGCATGGTCAGGAGCGTCTCAGGCCGCGCCAGCCACTTGCGCCCGACCCTGCATCCGAACTTCTTGACCCTGTCTGGACACCGGACACAGGGGTAGGGGTAAGGGAAGAGAGAGTGTATGGTAGTTGCAACGCAAGTCTACTTTCACTTCAACTAATCCACGCGTATGTCAGAGTCCCTGCACCACCATGCTGTGGGGCATATCGTCGAACTACGACCGTCAAACTGTCCCGTGTGGAAAATCATTTCGGAGTAGGTTCCATTCTATTCTGCATTGCAACTTCCTCAAGTAATCTATTGGATTGGGAGCTATCTCGATGGATTTTGGTCAAGGTTTCAAACGCATGGCGTATGCCATTCCACTTCAGTTTGATACCGTTTTTTAAACTGATGACTAGCATGTAAACCTAGTTTCCTTGGGATATCGGACCAAGTATAATGCTGCCTTGCATTGCAGAGTGAAAGGGGAGTGAAAATTTCGAACAAGTGGTCAGCACTACGAAGGAGTTTAATTGACCAATTGACCAATTTAAGAAGGCATTTGGTCCGAAGCCATCTTCTAAGATGCCCACAGAAATAGGCTGGAAAGAAATTAATGGAATGGGCAAAGTTAGGCAGATATAGCAGGAATCGGAACCCCCCCTCTCCCCATCCTGAGGGTTTTGTGCAAATTTCCTGGGCTACTAGGGTCAAGGTTAGGGTTATGGTTATGGCTAGAGTAAAAGGTTAGGGGTAAGGTTCGGACACGGGAGCATTAGCCCTTCGTACAATGTTATTCATGGTCACCTGGGGAGTCCTATCCTTGTGTCATCGAAAAAGTGCTGAGAGGATTTGTAACCACGGGAATTCTTAGTTGCACTGGAATTTGTTCGACGTAAATGCACTTTACTTCTACACTGGACTCCACGACTTCTCCCTGTTGTTATTTGTCACTCAAAATCTCTCATTTTTTGAAGCTGTGCAAGGCTTTTTTGATGCCTGGCTGCACAAACCAGAGGTGGAAAAAGCCGTCTCTCGCTTATAACCTCGCATAAAATTTCTCATATAAAATCCAGTACACTTTACTAAGCGGCCAGACAGTATTTCAACTACTAATGTTCGTGTTCATTTTTTTCTGGCAACTTACGCAGGTTCTTCTCATTCGACTTGCGCAGCGTGATCAGGATACATTGTTGACAGATGCAATAATAGAAAGGACAGACTTTCTTGTGACCCTTCCAAGGATTGGTCTTCCCATGATTCCGGCACCGCCGACAATGGGGGCCCTCCTCCTCCACCATTGCAGTAGCCTTTGGGGGCCTCTCAGTTGGCCCTGTCAACAGGCGCTCCTTCCCATCACTTCCGCGTCGTTTCCCGTCCACTGCGCTTTCGTTGTCACCTGTCGATCTTGCCACCAAAGCCAACTGGTGATTCTTTTGATCGCGATACAGGGCTATCTGTTTGGCCACAATGTGTCGTCCGTAGTTGACGAGGGAGCAGACGGAGCAGTTACAGTGCTTGTAGGGGCAGTTGCGCTTATGCTGACGCACCGGAACGAGACGACCATGGGCACGACACTTACGACACATGTAGGAGGAACGAGCCGCATTGACAGGCGCGAAAACCACACCAGCGCCCGCTGGCGTGCTCTCTGCAATGGCTTCGCTGCTGACGCTACCCTCACTGCCATCCGGCCGCCGCCGCCGCCGCCTCGTCGTCTCTTCGCTGCCCTCAAGTTTCCCCGTGAAGTCACCTGTGTTGCCCTCTTTGGAGAAATGACCCGTCGTCGCCGCAAACAGGGGACGACCGACCCTTCTGTCGGTGTGAGCCCCCTCCAACGCTGACCTTCGTCGGCTGGTAGCGGCGGAGCAGGAGGAAGAGACGTTGAGGGGGAGGGAGGAGGAGGAGGAGACCTGGCTCAGGATATCTACGAATCTGTTCTCTGGCCGCAGTTTGGTCACCTGCTGCTGCTGTTGCTGCTGCTGCTGACTTGTGTCAGAAGAGTCGTCCGTGGTTATGGTCTTGTCACCGGAGTCCCGAATGCGCTCACCCGCTTTTTGGCTTTGTAGATGGAGCGGGGCAGACAAGTGCAGCATGCTGGCGTACTCAAAGGGCTGCCCAACGGCAGAGTTGCTGACCATTGCACCACAGTCGTTATCGTAGGCAAATTCTAGGCTGCGAAAATGGAAGGAGTTTATATGGGAAGATAAAAGGGCATTAGGAAGTTCAAAAGCCAGAATACTTCCTATTCTGGATAGCGGAATGTTAAATTTAATAAAAGCAAAAATGAAATAAAAACAATCGAAGTAGTTGACGATATCCCATGTGCACTCGAGTCACACTGAAATACAGAACCAGAAACAATCAATTAAAAGTAATGTTCTGTAAAGCAACAAGTACTGAGTTACAACAGCAACCATCTAATTAGACCCAAAAGCAGCTGCGGAAGGATGCTAAACCAAACATAATTTAGCAAGGAGCCTGGTATTATGCTGGCTTTGGACGAAGAAAGTTTTCAGACACTACTGTTAATCATGCTCAAGAATAAAACCACTTTCTATACAGTTTTCTCGGTGATTATAGATGGAACTGAGAATCCCCAATTATGGCCAACAAAATGTGCACTAATTATTCACTGATTTTACTACCTTGTCGGAAAAAGGTTTTCGACCGCATAGAGCCTTGTTGAATTACAATTGTTGAACAGTTCCTGTGCGTATTTATTGGTACAGGTTTTAAACTGATGTAAATTAACAACAAATTAATTGTTTCCTTCAGTAAGGCACTTTTAAGTTCGCCAGTAGGCTCTGTGGATCAACCTACTGATAAGTATAAATTATTTAAACGGTTCTACATACACACACACAGATAGTAGATTAAATAAATAATCGAACAAAAGATTGAACGATTTTTTAAAATTCTAAATTGGATCGGAAACACTGATAACAGCATACCCGTTAAATTTAGTCTCAACTCTAACCTTTAACCTAATCCTTG
Organism: Schistocephalus solidus; assembly: GCA_017591395.1. Lineage (NCBI taxonomy): Eukaryota > Metazoa > Platyhelminthes > Cestoda > Diphyllobothriidea > Diphyllobothriidae > Schistocephalus > Schistocephalus solidus. The sequence continues at coordinate 22,096 of WEDG01011332.1, forward strand.
TTCAAGGGGATCCATTGTAAATATTACTTGCTGGTACTTTTTTGACAAGAAAATGCCAGCCGCCTTCAAGTGCTAAATTTTTAGAGGCCGCAATTTCTTATAAAAATTGTACACCCTTTCTAGGAAATTTGGTTGATTTCAGAAACCTATAACATAATATCAACTACGAAAGAAGAGTTTTTTCCGATTATAGAAAAAATCTTTTCACCCGAAAGCCTGTAGCATGAGGTAGCTTACAACAGTTTCCTCACCTACCCGTATTTTAGTTTCGCCCTCAGAGTAATTCCCATGACAAGACACGAGAATGGGGGTCTCCTAATCCGGGGTGCCTGTGCTAATTTCCACGGAAATTGGGTTTATTTTTAAGTTTCGGGTTCGACTTAAGGTTGAGGTTATGGTTCAGGTAGGCTATGGTATGGGTTAGGGTTAGGATTAACGATGAATAAGGGTTCAGGTAAAAATTACAGTCAAATTTAAGATAGAGTTACGACACTATAAGCTTTACCCTTCTCGGAATTTTACCTAATGGCGCCTGTATTACCGAAGTGGGGTTTCCATTCGCATGTCTTATCTCTCCCTATTCGGGTTCAGATTTCACGAGATTGGACGCTTTTTGTACACATCAAAATATTTTTGTGTGCAGCGGTGCATACTGAAATCTGTTAAGCAATGTCATTTTTAGCTTTACCCTTCTGACAGTAATGTTTTTTTTCAATCTGACTGCATGATGCATAGACCCGTTTCAGTAGCCTGGAAACTCAAGTCCACCGCACGCACGGGTAGTCACATGGTGCCAAACAGCTATGAGCAAGGAATGCCCAGCGAAACGAGGAAGGCTAGAATGATCATTTCTGTCTTACTATTCGCCGTCAAAGTCATTACCAGCATTGTTCATAGGTCATTGACAATGAATCTGTGATAGAGCGCTTGACCTAATGTTTACCAACCGAAGAGACCAGGTTGGAAACACGGATTACCCAGGCATGAAGTTGGGATAAGATTGACCATTCCAGCCGCCTTTAACTTCATCGGTATTCTATTTGCATCATACTATTCGGCGAAATTTACTGCGACGCTTTCGCAACTTCCACAGACATTAAGTAACCAAGATTTGGGAAGGGGCTCTCATTTATTCATTCAAATAGCAGCAAAGAGGATGTTATCCACCATTATCGGCCATCCTGGTTGGCTGGGGATTAAGAGTGGCTTTAAATTTGCATTCTTCCTAGTATCGGTAACTCCCTTCAGTTCAATTCATGACAGGACGGAACACAGGCGTTCCGGTTCGCTTTTGAGTTTCAACCTTGAAATGTCTCACAAGGTCACATAATAACGAGTTGAGGGTTCAGCCCTGTATAATCTCATTCCTCCCCCAGGATACATGTTTCCTCAAGGATACAGGGAAACTGGAAGACCCAGTGATGACCCGAACCCCTCACAGCTGCGTCAGACAACGGTACAAGATGAGTGAAACACGCTTGTGTGGGCTTTCAGATGGTACCTTTGCTGTCAATGCGGTAAATAGTTGCGAACTTGTATACTACTGACTGCGTGTTGGCAGTTTATGAATAGTACACTATTATATCGCAGTAACTGGTGGACTTTCAGCTCAAATGTGAATATAAACTTTCGGGCCGAACCTGAAAAGGTCTGTTCTGAAGGATTTACTCCAAGTTCACGCATGAAATTTCCCGCACAGCCCTGTTGCCCTGACCTAAATATTTCAGTTAAATCGGACCTCAGAGCTAAGGGTCCGGATACAATGGTCCTTTCTTGGCGTGACAATCTGCAGACAGTGTGCTCATGCAGAAAACTGCATGGAGAATTTTGCGCCTCCGGTATGACAGGTTTATTTAAAGCACTTCATCGTACGAGGTAAGCACGTACGTTTTTGCGTCCAACACAAAGGTTAAGGAATGCACTGGGAGGTTGATATCAGCTAAAGTTACTTAATGTGTTTGGATTCACTTGTAGCCGTGGCAAGTTCGACGTTATAAGCCAATTCCACAACTGAACTTGGGTTATCGGAGAAGGAAAAGGAGGAGGAGGAGGAGGAAGAAGAAGAAGAAGAAGAAGAAGAAGAAGAGCAAAGCTAGAAGCATCTCCTCTTGTAAAGAGGCATTACTGGGTGATACATGTGTCAGTTGTTCATGTGCTGGGCTATCAGTAAACTAGAAAAGCTTCAGGAAGCCAGAGCACCTCAGAGGAACTTATGAAAATGATTATCTTGCGTGGCTAACAATAAAGCGCGTCAGTATGTGTGGATTCACTATGGAAACCACAGTGAATGTTGTCTTCGTATTAAGGGGTACTTCCTTGGCGGCAGTTGTCGTAATGTCATAGAAATTGCGATGGGACCACTTTCCAATAACTGGGCTCTGGCCAGCCGGATATCTGCTTATGGCAAGATATGTTCTTTCGGAATTTTGTCGACGAACACTTATCTCATCCCACCGCTTTCCTGTGCTTCCTGATCCCGGTCTCATAAGTGGCGCTTTTTAGGTCCATTGCAGGGAGACACATTTCCTTATCAAATTTTTTAAACGAAATTCCACCAATCTTCAGACTGTAAGAGTTCAATCATAATCCAATCAATTCGACTCAGTTGTGGAAATCTCGGTGGGATTCGAGCCCGTGACTGCAAGTACAGCCAACGCTCTAGTCACTTGAGCTACGGGACTCCAGTGGGAGCCGAGAGTTTAACCACACCTTGGTCAAGTTATCTGCCTTTCCCTTGCTGTCGTGAGTTCGACTCCAACCGACGAGTTTTTTTCCTAACTGGGGCAAAGGAACTATTCAATTCTGCTAAATTCCCCCATTAATTAATTGCGCCTAGTAGTCATCTGGTGGATTCTAGATTAATTGCTTAGGAAATTCTGTTTTAAAAACTCAGCTTGCTCTATCAGAATTGACAAATTCCATAAGTTCAAGTAGGTTGAGCGGGTAACATATACCAGGTGTGATTAAACTCGGTGTTAGCAGTAGGGTCTGATAGCTCAGGTGGGTAGGGTATTAGTCGTCCTTAGGCCTTTCTCTTGCTGTCATGGGTTCGAATCCCACCGAAGCCACCGAGTTTTTACCAACTGATTAAAATGAATTATTCAAGTCTGCCAAAATCCCCTACTAATAAGCTGATTCACAAAAGATGAGTTTCATTTAAATAACTCGAGACGTTCTCTCATTCACTCTCTGTCTCAACTGCAACCTGTTCAACCGCATGTCCAAAATTCGACAACAGTAGCAGGATAATGCATTTTCAACCTGGAGATGCCCATTAATAATAATAGCTATTGTTTCTGTGTTTCTGTGCCACCTAAAGCGCCAAGCTGTTCAACTGAGTGACTGAAGTTCATTTCGTAGCTAACCCACCCAGTTGTTGAAGCTTCCTGGTTCGTCAGACCCCACAAATCACATCATACTTAATATTATCTTTCGCAGGTGATCAACCATATGAAGTCTATGTCGGTTGAGAGCATGAGGCAACCACGCGTTGCTGATTGCATGCACACGCCAGTCAAACTTGGTCGTGGCAGCAAATACAATGAGATAGAGAGAGAGAGTTACTATGCATGCGGACGGCAATTCAGGCCTCACGAGTAGTAACTGGTGCATGAAGGAAGCACCAAAATATACGTTTATTGGTTACCTTGGCGTTGCGGACATCTTTTCAGAGGTGGTCGCATAGAATGCAGGTCGATTGATGTTGTTAAATAGCTGACAAATCCTGGCCGTAGAGGATGACTGTGGGCCAGCCGAGAGTTGAGACTGCGCTGGCACCGTCTGCAGAGATGGTGGCTGTGCTGGCGGCAGCTGGTGCGACACAAGTGAATGTGACTGCTGATAAGCAGATACACCAAAGTGTGGACTCCTCAACCGGCCAAGACTTGTTTCAAGGGCGACGACAGAGTCGGCCGCAGCTGCCGCGGCTGCAACCGCATCACTGCCGATGGCCATTGCAGTGTACAATTGTGTAGGTGGATGAAAACCCGGCAGACAGGCCGAACTCTTTGAGGTGTCGAAGTCGCAAACCCTGGCGACTCCGGTCTCCAGAGGTGGAACCTCAACAGCATCACAATACCTGCGGTTGTCGTCTCGAAAGTGGGGGAATTGGTGGCGCCGGAAGCCAAAATCTGTCGCCTGGGCAGGAGAGGTGCTTGGATGGAAGAGCGTCTCGGTTAGGGTCAAGCCAATGCCACCGAACTCGGACGAGGCTGGCAGGGAAGTATGGCTCGCCGTTGACGCATGGATATCCGATCTACCGTATACACTCGCATACATGGTGGGCTGCATCCTGAATGTATTTATGTGAATGTAACTTTTATCGGATACTCTTGATCAGGCTGTGGTTTATGGAGGGAGAGCAGGAGGGGTAAAGAGTAACAGTTTGATGCTGTGTGTGTGCGCGCGCGCGTGCGTGCGTGCTGCATTCAACAGTATCGTTCCCTACGCAAAGCCGAGCGTGAAGGCTGTGTGCGCTTGCGTGGGTGGGTGCGCTCAAGCGCACTGAAACAAACTTGCAACTATTTCTTTTTGTTTCCAGCTGGTGCTTTGTGCACGCGATTCCCAAGCGCCGTCGCCCCTACCGAATCCCACCACTCCGGTGCTTCGAGTAGCTCGGGGTGGGTCGGATGAAATTAGAAACAGCCCGACACTGCGCAATGATTTGCTAACGTGGCGGCGGCCCGAACATATTAACCAACCAGAGACGCACGGGTGCATACAACCTGTCGACGCGTAACAGCCCTTTGCGACCAGTCAGAAGGCGCCTTATAATTGCTTCCTTCTCCGCGCCGGGAACGGCAGTAAACTCGGAATTTAAGTTATTCTAGGGGGTTCTGCACACCTCCTGCGTGGTTTTGAGAGTATTCTTGCGTTTTGGTAAGGAAGCGGCCCACTGAAACAATATAGTCAGGGCACCGGAGTTGTCAAAATGCTTCCCGCGTTGCATACAAGGCCAAACAAGGCCAAATGAATTTTCTAGAGTAAGAATTGTGTAAGGTTCACACTGGGAAAATAAATACTACTGATTTTGGCCTGCTTATCTTCCCTTCTGAATGGTCAGCATCCTCAAAAATAATGATCGAAAAATAAATAACATTACGTCTTTCAGTTGGTTTCAATTTTATCGATCTTACTCATGAGACTGTCCTGGGATTAGTAACTTCGTGAAGCATTTTTTACCTGGTATGAATTGTAAACAGACTTACGCAGCAAGATTTATTGGTTCCATCAAATTTCTCGATGGCTTATCAAATGCAACCCGTCTTTGCATAACGCAGCTAACGAATGGAAGTAGACAGCAGGTTGAATTTTCACAGAATGTTAATGCAAAACAGCAAAGGTTGGGATTCAACATAAAGAGTGAGCGGGTCAACGATTTTAGCTTAAAAATTCACGTTACTTTGAACCCGATCCTTGCTGCTTTACAATGACATCCTGTGAAAATGTCAATCTGCTATCAACTTCCATTCGTTCTCTGTGTTATGCAAAGACGGGTTGCAGTTGCTAAGCGGTCGCGAAATTTTTTGAAACCAATAAATTCCGCTGCATACGCCTGTATCGAAAGATTAACTTCTTGTTAGTTTTCTTGTTAAGGGCTTTGTTTCTTTAACATGTGGTATACTGTCTACCTATCGTCATTTAAAGTTGCCTTTGAGCATTAATAAAATTATTTTCCAGGCAGTTTTCCCCAGAGCAATGTTTTGAAATGATTTTTGAAATAGGTACTTCCACTAACAGGGAAATGACACTTCAGAGGTTCATTTAAGGAACTGGTCCGCTTGTTATTTGTGTGGTATAACTTTAATACTAAGACTCATGGTTATCAACTGAATTCTCATTCAAATTTCAGGTCATTTCATCCTGGGGGTTGAGATAGGAAAAACTGATGAAACCACACAAGATGGGAGTGGTCAGTGTCGGATTTCCTTATATAGCAGAGAAGCGATTGCTTCATAAAGGAAACTCTCGTTAGTTTTACATCAGAATACTTTTGAATGACACACGAATCAGAAATGGTTGAATTCCAGGGGTAAGCAAATGTGTATGTACGATTACATTTCATCAGCATCTTCACTACCCCGTTAATCCCAATCAATCTGCTCCCTGTGCTAGCTGGCATAAGACTAGGATATAATCTGGCCAGTAGCAATCGGTCTTACCAGATTTACCCGTGTTGCCCCGGTACATTCGTTTTTCATACACTTTGGTATCACATGTCGCCTAAACAACAATAAACCGTCATTAGTTTACTTCTCTCCAGAACGATGATAAAGGGGTCCGGCTAAGTTGGGGTTGTGATAGTCGCATTGTGGGATATGGTCCCCAAACTATATCACTTCATCCAGAGAGAAAGTCCAATGCGCAATATTATAATTCGTTTGAAATATCTGTGAAGGCCTAGTGAGAGCCTAGTTCCCGGTAGTCTTAGGGGGGTTAAAGTATCCTATAAAGCAGCTAAGCCCTATGTGACCCTTTGAAACTCACGCTTAATATAAAGCTATATTTTGGAAGGAGAGGGCGTGAAATTGTAAAAAGACGTACCATGATGCAATACGCCAATATTGCCCCAATTTTGACTGTTCGAAATGTTCAGAAAGCCCTAAAATTGGCACCCGTATGAGTATATTGAAAAGTGAGGTTCGTTCTAACTGTGTGTGTGTGTGTGTGTGTGTAATTTGGGGAAATTTAAGTGACTAATTTCCAGGTGCAACCAGCTGCCTGCTCAAGTGCTAGTCATCCGAGAAAAATAAGTACGTAGGCAAAATATTTAGGGGATATTAACGTCATCTTGGGAAAGTGAAAAGGTTTGCTCTGGTGGTCAACCTGGTGAAGAAATGGACTGCAGTTGAGATTAGCTAAAGCAAGTCACTAGATTTTCGTGTGAATCATTGCACTTGTTTGAGGCTGTGTCAGTCATTCTTGAGGAGGAAGAAGAAGACGAAACTTGTGTTTCCGCGAAATTAATTAGAACTGTCTAGCAAACAGTTTGCTTTGCAGGACCCGAGGGAAACAGTTCCCGCACGTATCCCCGTTAATTAATTCAAGTGGGCACGTTTTAAATGCTACAGAATGGGCATGAGCGTTGTTCAGATACTATATGCCATCTTGTGGATGGGACCACATGGTGATCGACGCACGTGGCCCTGTTGTACTTTGCGTTCCCAATCTTTAAGAAAGCTCTGTATACCGTTGAGATGTAAACTCAGGACTTCTACGTGCCCTAATCCTACCTATAAATTTGCACTTTGGTCAGCTTTGACAAATTTGTCAGTCATACTTCAGATGAGGGCCAAACTCCGGAGGTCGACATTTTCTTTCCCTTTGAAAATATTGTTTGTCTTTACATATACACCATTAACAAGTTTTAAAATAGATTTTGGATGGTGGCCTTTAAGCATCATTTAAGACTTGAACTCGAGTCGGCAACCAACAAACACTCCAGGAAGCAACACATCCACGCCTTGTTCGTTATGTTCACTGGTGCAGGAAACCTACATAGACAATGATAAATGGGCGCTCCTGATTAAAATCGGCAAGACAAGGAGCTCTTGGCGCAGTGGTTAGAACGTTGGACTTCTAACCAACAGGTCGCGTTGCCCCAGCCTCGGGCGCCTCAGCGCCCGTGGTTGGGTATGGCTAGCTGATGACAGCTAATAAGCCAGAAATTGCCATTTAATTCTCCCGTGTTCCTGTCGGTAATATCATTAAACCTACATAGTGTATCACTGCAAACAGCCTCCCACTCCATGCCTTCAAAAAAACACGGTCATCTCAAAGCTGTTGACAAGAGTCCGACTTCCTGGTTTTTCTGCCCTCCAAGAGAGATTATGACTGGCTGAAGACCTGAGTAGGCTATTTCCGCAGCTCCCCCAACCCCTGGGGCATTCAATGCCTAAACTTCAATCGGAGGAGCCACTAGTACTTGAGGCGAGAGGAAAGAGCGCCAGTGCACAAACCCGGAGAGACTTCCAGCCCTTAAGGAAACCTAACACCCCCATTTTAGGTACAACGAAGACCTAAAAGTCATGGTTAGGAAGGTTGGAAACTGGAGAAATACTTCACCTTCCTCCATCCCTTACATTGTCGCAACTCCCTTTGACGAGAAACCCGACACCTGGGTTAAATTCAATTTCGAGTGCCTGTACGAACCAATACGTATGTTAACTGCGTTTATGTGGGTTTCACCACTCCAGTCACTACAGAACAACGTTCATTTATAATCGTCTTGACATAGTCTTGACTTTACCGGGTAGTGGTAACTTGTCGGAAAACCGTCGCGGCATCCTAATCAACCCAACACTGAGGGTGTACCGGACTGTTGTCCCGAGGACGCTCTTATAAGGGACGGCACTTTGGACTGTTTATGAAGACCAAGCAAAATACATAACCTGTTTCATCTCTGTTGCTTCCGAAGAAAAGTGAAGGTGAAGTGACAGGAAAGGTTTCCAGAGACTACTACCACAGTAAAAACAACGTTCTCAGTGCGCCCGCAATGCTTAAGCAGATACAACTGGAATAAAGTGGCCAATTCATGAGGTTGAACTACGAACGTCTGCATAAGTGACTGATGTACGGTGACGGTCACAGACAAGGCGGAAGAAACCTTCACTTCTAAGACCCCTTGAAACCATATAAAAGTCAACCCGCAGACCTGGGAGGATCTCGCTCGAGATCGGTAGGCCTAGTGCACTGCCGTGAACCGGAAGCAGTCATATTCGGAGCCAGTTAAATGGCCACTGCCAAGGCATGAGACCCGCAAGACTGAAGTACCACGGACGGTCGATGCCAGCACCCAATCATTGCCATCATATGCGCACTGTCAACGGACTTCGGAGCATCTATCGGCCTCGTTGGACCTCGGCGGATAGAATCCAAAGTCACCACGGTCCACACGTCTCTCAACTCACAATGCGCTACCACTACCACCACCAATAGCAACATCGGTGAGCCGACTCCTTGCAACACTCAAAACATTACCACCATTTCCCCTACCCGAAACAGTGTAGACTCAATTCCAACCTGTTACCATTGCAACCATTCCTTATTATCATGCATAGGCTTGGTCGGTCACAGGTAAATTCGTCGTACAGAGGCCACAAACCAGTGCCACTAGCCCCGACATTTTTACGCCTACCTTGCATGCCTAATCTGCTTACAATGACCCAAGACATTTGGACATCGCAGGAATCTAATTCGCTATATGCGCATCCATGCCATCGGAATCGACCACCATGTCCTCACGGTCAACCTATCTCGTATACGCCAAAACTCCTTTTTCCATCATCAACATCGCTAGACTGCCAGTTCGCTGGCCACATTCCCATCCCATTTCACCACAAATTTAAACCACGCATCGGCCTGGTCGGGCACTTATGAATTCATCGCACTGAGACTGGTCTACAAATGTCCGGAGCCCCAATATACACCCATCGAAATATTTCATACAAACACACTACCCAGGGGCATGCAACCATATGCGTCTTAATGAAAACCGGCAGTAAAACACTGTGTGACCCATTCCCATTTAAAGGACAAACAACAAGTTATCATTTCCTCTCGGTGCTTTGTCCTGGCTCTCTGGGAATCATCAGTTAAATGTGCAAATAAGAGTACCCATGTCTCTTGTCAGCTAAAGTACAGAATTTGTCTCTGCGGGTCATTAACCCAGTCGTCTCAGCTAAGGGAATCCTATCCGAATAGCATAGGCCTTTTTTGTCGGGAACAGCGCATTAGGTGGATCCAGATATTATGCCCCTCTAACTTAACCATACTGATTTCAGTGTATAGGATGAAAAAGCAGACAATGTAAACTCTCTGTGATGTCTTCATTGGGCAAATTTTAAAACCACTTTTTTTTCGCATTCCCCCCCCCCCCCTCCATGACCGCTTTCCCCTCAAAAATACACATCTGAAGAGGCGTCGCTTCAGGAAACTCCATACTATTTCCAAAATGCATCAACGGTCTTCGAAACTTCGATCCACGCTGGGTTCTGGAAAATCGGAATAAAAATTGGATGCCCAGAACGACGGTCAGATGACGCCATAATTACGTGATTACAAGGGTCTCTGTCAAAAGGGTCAATCTTGGAAGCCTTCGTGTTGGCAAACGGTGGGAAAAAGATTAGATTCTCGCTCCAACGTCTGCCAGCCCCCTGTTTACAATTATTCTAAATATACCTACAGTGACCAAGGGTCGAGAATCGGCACAAACCACTGATCCAACAGAAAACTGCTCAAACTTCAATATATACAAACTGAAATCTTGTTCGTGAACAAGTCTACACCGAACATAAAAACACCGAAGTGGACATACGACCAAATCCGGACGGCTTGACTTGCAGTTGCCGAAAGTTCGAGTTGGCCGGCAACACTGGAAAAACGGTTGTCAGGTGACGGATTAGCAAAATAATAAACGCATAGTAGGTGTCAAAGCAACTTTTTTAATGGCTCTAGACAAAGTCGCCTACAGCGAGGTCACCAGCGAGGAAGGTCTTAGACAGACTGTAAACTCATCCCAAGATCAACGCGGCATCATCTTCAACACGAAACTGGGGATGCACAGTGCTGTCGTTCTAACTGCACTACGCTACGGCATGGTGAAGTATACAGTCTACCAAATTCACTCAAGAGACAAGAAACACTGTTACCTGAACCGGAGGTGAAATGGGAGAAGAGAAAACCAGAAACATCGGGAGAATTTAACATCTGCGCAAAGGTAAAACATAGTAAACTTCCCACGGAGTGGTCGTATTGTCAGGATGACGGATTTATGCTCTTCTAAGCGACTACTCCATAGTGGCTTTGCTACGGACGCTGGCAAACAGAGTGATAAAAGGGACGTTTATGAGTTAATTCCAATAGGAGGCATGGAAAGCGCCTGTGTAGGGTCGACAGGCGTGGTGGTCTGTGGTAAAATCGGGGGCAGCTGTCCTCGGTGAAAAGCGAATGCAGGCGCTCATGCCAAACCGAAGATCAGTGACAACTGGGACACATCGGACCAACGCCCAGCACGTCTCGATATGTTCTCGTTGTCAACTAACGTCGATGGTGCGGAATGGCCTTGCTGGGCACTTCCAAATCCCTTGGAATTTGAGCGCGATCCTCTTGCAACCTACATCATAAAACGCTACGGCGACTGAAGATGTCCCACTAGTCTTCCCCACATTCTGAAAATATATTCCAGATCGGTTTCAGACCGCTTTGGTCAGACGCCTCCAAACACATTGCATAGAGAGGGCCGCTAAGGCGCATGACCGCGCACTCTAGTCGTCTCTGATTCTTTCAAAACGAAGCACTCAGGAATTGGCACCTCTTCCATCAACAGACAGATCATACCGGCTCGCCGGACCATTTTACATGCATGGTTTCATCTTGGGCTGTACTGGGTGGGCGTACGATGTAGCAGCTATAAATCCTGAAGCCAATCTGCACCGCAGCTACAACTGATCGACACCCAGCAAGAGCTGCTTGTTAAACACTGGTCTGCTGAGACAGGAACCATCACAGCACGACTGGGGAACAAGTGCTATGAACCGTCTCCGGTACCCTTCGAGTTCCATTTACTGTTCCAATGATCCCCCTCACCTACGTCCTTGACCCCTGATTCCTGTGGAGTCAGTCACGAGATTGTTTAGAGTTAACGTAGACACGGTTCTGTAACCAAACTCCCTTTCGGTCACACTGACACTGTCTTGTTAGTATGACGAAAACTTAGCGGTTGCGCATATGGCCTTCTTTAAAACCAACTTCATACGCAAGTAAAATCTTCACTTAAACGGTGGGGCATTGATGGCTCCCGTAGATTTTTGCGGACAAGCTTGTTATTAGTTTCATTCCATAGTCAAGGCGGCTAGAGGCAACAATATCAGACTAGAATGATCATTTCTAGCTGATTTTCGCTGACAGCCATTAATAGCGTAGCGACTGCTTGCAAAAACCCATGACAGGCTAAAGTGTCCTTTTTAGCACCAGCGTGTAGCCGACCGCCGTCGGAATTATTCAGCATCCAGTGAGATTGTAACTTGTGATCATAAACATGCAAGATACATTCATTCTGATCTCCTACGCACGCCGATACTTTTCTCGATTCTTCATTTATCCAGCTAATGCGTGTGAGCTCCAGCTGCCCGCTCGATTTGTGTGAAAATTTTGTGTATTTGCGGTCACATGTCGTAGGTGGCACACACAGACAAGTTGTGTAGCACTTTCAGACACCTGCACCCAATACCCCCATCGGATGTCTGACCGACTTGTCTGACACAGGAGGGAGGGGAAAGTGAATGTGAGGTCGGTTTTGGTGGCGCTGTCCCCACGGAAATGAGCACACTTTCCTCACTATAAACAATTATACACGCTTTCAAACTGTCACAGTGTGCTAAATGTAGCTGTGTTTTTGAAACCTGCCACCTGACGGATAACTCGGTCATCCACACAGGATTGAGAGTCCTGTGGCCTCTATGGTACTCCCCTTCAGTTTCGATCCGACCCATCTCTTTCTAGTTTCTAGGGTGACCTTGCCCATCGTGCGCGGCCCAGACGTGCATGGCACGCGCAGAGGGTTCAGCTACCGCGCCGATCCCGCCTTCTATCTTCCTGACTCTCCCTTGACGTCAGGCAAAGGGGGTGACGGAGAAGAGCGTGTTGCAGATGCAGCGCGCAATCCTTGCACCTGCGCCCAACATGCTGTGGAGCACACGGTGGCCATAATCTGGTAGGGACAATTGTATGGTGGCCTAATTAGGACACGGGAATAGGAACGTCTTGCGATAAACTTCGGGAAGGCTAAAGATTTCCGTGGCCTTACCCTGAAACCAACCCTAACATAATACTTAACTGTAACCACAACCCTTAATCTAACCCCCACAGTTAACACGAACCCAAAATGTAACCCTTTAACGTACTCCTGGCCCTAACCCTAAATCCGACCTTAACCCTTACCTTAAACCTAACTCTAAGCTTAGCCCTAAACCTCACTTAACTCGTAAACTTAAATTGCCCGGAGTAGGGCGTAAAGCCAAATGCATTGCGGGTGGTTCCTATTCCCGTGTCCCGATAAAGCGGTCATAGAAGTCATCCTTACCCATAAGCTTTCGCGATGGCTGAACTGTCGATGAATCATCACTGTCAGTGCCAAGAAGAGGTCTGCCTAGAGCTTCAATTTAAGGTCTACCTTCCGTTTTTTCGTCTTGAAATCACGGTAAGGCGATAAGCACAACATTCCTTTCGCACACTCAGCTACCAGCTACGAGGCGTTTATAGCGGTTCCCGGTGCCCCTTGCGCAGTGACGCTCAGAACTGGGATCAATTATTTTCTCGCTGTATGCTTGCTCGCCCCGCGGGGGTTTCCGACAAAGTTTATGTGGTGAGCAGAGATCCGTTTGGATAACCGGTCCGGTTGGGTCTGTTCTCTGTTACTTCCCCCTGCTCAAGCTCCTATTTACAATATGAGCTTTCGGAATAAGCGGACTCATCCTTTTGAGCAGCAACTTCATTCCCCTACCTTTTCAGCTTTAACCTCAAATCTAGCACTAGAGACAGCAACAGTTGAATACAATGAACGCTTCGGGTGCACAGCAATTGCATTTTATAAATATCACACCTCCTGTGCATGCTTTGTCCGCCTCTTTTGCAGTCTCGGATCCCGGACTCAGGAGTCCTTCGAAAACTTCAGGCAAATGACGTCCTTGTTCAAGCCTTTGAAATCCATTCTCAACCGTTTTGACATGCATCAGGGATGTCAGCTTTACGGCATCGAGTCTGAGGCGGGGTGGGGGGAGGAGGTCGTGCCGGCATGCCTACGACCTCAGACCGTCATTGAATGGGGGAGCGGGGCACTTGTACACCTGCAGTGCTTTTGACGGCAGAGAAATAATTCACCGATCGCGAGACAGCCTCTGTGCTGAGCCCACTGCGGACCACCAACGAATTCGCCGCACGCGCAACAAGCTACGACACATTTTGCATTCGCGACAGATTGCGCGCGATGAGGGGGGGGGGCTGTTAGCGGGGGCTGGGACGTTAAGTCGTCCTAACGAAGCCCCTGGCAGCCACTTGCGGTCGCCTCCACTGTGGACACTGTTGTCGCAGTCGTATATGAGTAGCGGTGACAAGTAGATCGGTGGGCGACAATCGCACTAGAAATTCCGACGACAAATACAACTTGCTCTGCCACCTCCGTTCGCCTGCCTGTGGGGGGTAGGTGGGTGGCATTGGATAGACCACAGGATGTCCTCTCATAGGGCCAGTGACGGCCGGGAGAACCGGGGGGAGGGAGGGGGACGGAAGCTTATACATACTGGCTTAATGTGTCTGGATAGGATCCGGCTCGACACATTGTGCGGGTGATTTACGTGTCCCTACCTCGGTGTGTCGGCAACGCGGGTGGAGGGGGCGGGGCGGAGAGAGGGCGGGGTAGAAGAAAAGCAGGCATATGTGACGCCGCTCGACGGTGGCAGGGCGTAACAGGTGCTACGGTTTCCCCTATGTGTGCGTGCATGCGCGCGCGACTCGTAGTTAGGCGAACCGAGTGTCGGACAGATCTGGGGCCTTGGTTAGGCCTTCAACAACCGAAGGGACAGTCTGTAGGAACATTTCAATAAAGGACAACAGAAAATGGTCAACGTCCATATTCATTGAAGCGTGGAGGAACCTCAGATAGGATAGTTCGGCAACATATAAGTGGTTCGTAATCAGTCCGGCCTGTCAACGACGAATAGAGGGCTACGCGAAAGAGTATCTTTGAGCAAAGGAACATGTCTGAGAAAGGCAAGGGAGACTGGGATGGCCCCAACCTCTGAGACCCGAACTCGTGACCTGTTGGTTAAAAGTCCAACTAACCACTGTGCGGCTTTTGTTGGGGCTAGAAGGTGATCCCCAAGGCTAATTTTGCGTTTAGTACCTAAAAAATTAACCAAAAGGGGCCATCCAGGTGTTTCTGGCGTTATTCCTTTAACTATTCCATTGTTTCAGCATGAAACTGAAAAGACCAAACATCAATCAACCATCTTCTATGTAAATGGTATACAGACTGATAAAATGGCTGGAAAAGGGGTAAAGTTTTCACTTATGTTACAGGTCCAATAATATTTATTTTCAATAACATTTCCAAATCAACCGCCACTTTACCATGAGTATAAAATAATTGGCTAATGAACGTATTTGTTGTTGAACGCTCACCGACCGGTTACGGGACTCCTCCCGTTCTGCCTTGGGGCTCACTCTAGAGCCCCGCCAGTAGCCGCAGAGCGGCTAACCTTATAGGCTAATGAACGTTGCCAACAGAGACCAGGGAGAGTGAAATAGCCATTTCTGGAACATTGACCATCACCAGTCAGCCATTTCCAACCTTAGGTGGTGTATCACCCGAGGCTCTAACCCGTGACCTGTTGATTAGATGTCTAACGCCCTTACCCACGGCGCCACAGGCTCGTTGTCTTGTCGGTTTAGATCGGTGATTAACGCTCACTGATCGGTTGGGGGATGCACTTGTCTCGGCACCTCCTGTGTGGCTGGCTGACACCGACATCCTAGCCAAATTTCATGCTTTGGCAGGTCTGGAGTAAAAGGAAATAAAGGCAATCATATAAACTTGATTCTAAAACCCTTGGACTCGAGATGAATGTGCACCACTGAGACCTTTATCCTGTGGTCGTTTCATTACATTTTACCAAACCTACTATGTCCAACTCTTGGGACAATGCGGCTTCAGACTGCTCATTATGTTTAGCTGGTATAGCGCTAAACGTAAGAATAATAAACATCCGCTTTGTATAAAAGTTTGCTGCGCAAAACGTGCAGGATGGAGCAAACCCGTGCTTAACTCCACCTTTTCTAGCCTTCTGACCATATCTCTGTTAATCTTCTCCACAAATCCTGGCAGCTTGGAACATAGGGTTCGTACATGACCTAGACTGCTCTCCCAAAAGGCTAAGTTGATGGTTCTAACGAAAAAAAACGCTAAATTGGTTCAACATTTTGTTGCGAGTAGAAGCTAGTCTCATACTAGCTATGAGTCCCTGACTTCCCCGGATAAACTTGTTCAGAAAAAAACATTAAGTTGTTTACCGACAGTATTTTGAGTTGTTAAGTAAGTATTTATATTTGCTCACATATCAGCGACACTGCTTACTTCCCTACCACATTGAGAGCGCTGGAAACATACAAATCCAAAGACCACGTCTCCTTAAATGGCTTACTAATAATCTTACCTAGTACAGGCTTGCCACCGCATTTGTAGCCATATCCTGAATTTCATGAAGATGTAGGTGAGTGAGCCTGAATGCCAAAGTTGTGGAAATATTGTAAACAAGTGAAGCGTGGACGGTATTTGGAAAATTTAACAGAACAGTTCCTTCGTATGGGAATTTTGTATTCCATCCTGAAACCTCTGAATACTGCTCACACACATGCAGAGCGAAGTCACGGAGCGTGAGCCCGGTTGGTAAGGTGATAAGGACGTTTTATTCAGACGCCAAAAGACCCATTGCAACCTGGCTCAAAACCGGGGGAACCAACACTTGCAGTTCGTGCCTTATAAGCCAATGACGACAAATGAGATCTACATAGCTTTAACAATATCAGTTGTCTGTGGTGGCAAGGCTCTTAAATTGCTTTATGCAAATATCACAGCAAAAATATCCCTTTTATGGAAAATACGATCCATTTGACTCACTTGTGAAAATATCGGCGGCCTCGTTAGGATTCGAAACCACGCCAGCAAAGGGAAGGCTTTAGTACAGCCAATGCTATAGCCAATCGAGCTACGAGGCCCCCACCAGAAGCCGTGAGTTTAACCCCACTTGGGTCAAGTTGCCCGTCAAGCCTACTTGCAACGTATGGGTTCCACAAATTCTGATACAGTAAGCTGACTTCCCAAGCAGGATTTGGTAAGCAATCAATCTAGAATCCAACAGACGGCTACCAGAAACAATTAATTAGTAGAGGATTTTGGCAGATTTGAATAATTTCTGTGACCCACTTGTTAGAACTCGGCGTCCTCGGTGGAATTCGAACCCACGCCAACCAACGCCCCTGGTGGGGGCCTTGTAGCTCAGATGGTGAGAGCATTTGCTGTAGTAAAGCCTCCCCTTTATTGGCGGGGGTTCGAATCCCACCGAGGACGCTGCGTTTTTTCACAAGTGGGTCAAACGAATTATTCAAAATCTACCAAAATCCTCTAATGAGAAAATACAGTCTCTAACATATATTCTGGTAAGGATGCCATATATGGCCGCCTAAACGGGATACGGGAATAGGAGCATCCCACCAAAGTAATAAAGGTGGCTCTGTGCATCGTTCCAGGAAGGATAAATACTACCGTATCCTAACCCTAACAATTTCCCTACCACGATAGTTCAACCGTCGTAGTCCGACGATGTCCACCGTATGCTCCATGGAAGGGTGGAGCAGGGACGGATACTTGCGCGTGAATTAGTTTTAAGTGATAGTAGCCTTGCGCTACAGCTACCGCACTTTCTCCTTCTCCCCCACCTGAGCCCGGTGTCAAGACAGAGTCAAGAAGACCAGAGGCGGGAGAGGACGCAGGTGGCTGGCGCGGCCGGGTCCCCTAAGTCCTAGCCGCCCCTAGGCGTGCCACCACACCTCCCATGTTCGGTATTTGTTAGCGGACCACAGCTCGAATAACGCATGCCGTGCCCTGATGTGGCCCCCGTGTTGGCCCAACGCATCTACCACGTGGCCCGTTTAGGGGGCACAATTGCCCTACCATAAACCTATATCGCAGACCTTATCTTAGTTCTAAACCAACCCCAAAACCTAACATGGTAAGGGTGCCTTTTATGGTCACCTAACCTGGACAAGGGAACAGGAACCACTCACAATGCATGTGGCTTGCGCTAAATTCCAAGGAAATTATGTTAAGGATTAAGGTGAAGGTTGGCCTTAAGTTACAAGTTAGGTTTAATTTTGACGTTGAGGTCAGATTTGGGGTTAAAGTCATAATTGGGCTAAGAGTTGAGGTTATGATCGTGTTAACTGAAGAGTTATAGTTTTGGGTAGGACTAGGGTTAATATTTATTTGACAGTTTAGTTTTATATTAGGGTTAGTGTTAACGTTAAGACACAGGTATATTTACTTTTCCTGAAAGTTAATGTAAAGCAGCGTATTTTAAGCGGGCAGGGCAGTTTCTATTCCTGTGTCCTGTTTAGACGGTCATACACGGCACATCTATCCCTAAGACTACAGTTAATGCTAATGCTAACGCTTAACTTAACCCTTACCCTTACCTTAATCCTGCCCCTAATTTCGCTGGAATGTGACGCAAAGCCATCTGTATTTCGGGCGGCCCAGGTTCAGTTTAGGAAGCCACATAAGTAATCCTTGCCATTACTTTAACTCAGATTTCCACAGGATACTCCCCCTACACATAGACCTCCAAAAACGACCTGAAATGCTCTGTGATATACAGAGACGGGAGAAAGAGAACGTAGACATATGCTTTGCTGACCACAAACCTCCTCCCACAGACGGAATGTGGCCGGTCTTGTGCTGCTGAAGGGCCCCAAGGCTCACTCACACAGCAGTCTTTGTGGTGTGCAGAATTGTGACGCACAATTGCTAGGTGGTAGACGTATGCGCGCAAACCCACACTTAAGTGCACCAGCAGCAGAAAACGGCGATCGAATTTCATGCGATTAAGTGAGGCAGCAAGCCCGCCATTTATCCCCTACCCCCCCCCCCCCCCTCCGCCGGCCGGCCAACCAGCCCTCATCAGCGCAGAAGGCGAGCGCGGTGCACACCCTCTTCTCTTCCTCAACTGTAACGATACGGTTCGACAGGACAGTGGCGGTCGGTCACAGACACCGACACTCATTTACGCACTAACGTGCGTCCCTAATCCACCCCTCACCCCTCCTCTCGACGCGCGCGCGCGCATGCACTCGAGACCTTTTTCGTACGTGCGCGAGCTGTCCACGACGCAACAGCAACACCACCACCACCGCCGCCGCCGCCGCCACGACGACGATGACGACGACGAGAAGTTGCGTGGCCCTCAGCGGCGTGACACCTGTACCGCCACCAGCGTTGGCGCGCGTTCATGGGGTCGCTGATTTCGCACGTGCAATCCAAGCACGCACCAAGACAATCTGCGGGGTTATTGATACACTTTCACTGCGTTACATTCTTTCACCCGCCTAGTCCCCACTGACCACACTGGTTTCTCAAACTACTCTTACCTCCCCCTCCTCGCTCAAGGACACCGACAGCCTAGGTTCTACCGCATGCGACACACTTGCTCTGTCGTTTACATAGGAAGGAGGTGAACACTCGCCTTGGTAGTGATTTATGCGTCTATCTGCCGTTGTCCGACAGCCAAAAGGAAATAAATCGAAAAAAAGGAACGAAAAATAGGCAACAACGTAATATGTGACCCAACTCAGGGAACAAAGGATAGGTCAGCGATTAATAAGGGACCAGCAGTAATAAGATTTTTATGAAAATGTAAAAGGAGGGCACCAAGCTAAACCTAACCCAATCCATTGTTTTCGTAAGCGTTAGCATTCGTTGTCGGGTTAGAAGGGTCACACAATATTTTTGTTGTCCCGATACGTGGGTGGTTTGAGAGAACCGGCCAGTAGGTGCGATATCATTAATAGCTAACCTGTCCCACTTTATTCAGACCCTTTATGAGGGTAAGAATGAGGCCCGCTCTGGGCGATCTTTCATTATTAAAGTAAAATGGATGCGCTTTGAAACTACCACCGCCTCCTAATAGTTATCGCTTGGAAAGTCACCATTTGGCCCAATACTTCGGTTCTCCTACCGCCAACGAAATGTTGTGTAACCCTAATAACTCTGCAGCGAATGATAGTGTGTGGCTCACCGATCTGCTATAGGAACATTTATGTTCCGTTGTGCCCTGGAACTCAGACTAGAGTACTCACAGGCAGTCGCATAGCGACGTGTAGCATATGTTGATAATATGGAACCGACAAAGACAAGGGAGACCGGAATGGCCATTTCTGGCTTATTAGCCGTCCTCAGCCAGTCATACCCAATCCCAAGTGTGGCACACCTGGGATTCGAACCCGCGACCTTTGGTAATTGAGTCGAACGCTCTACCATTGAGCCACGGGCTCGTGTTTTTGTCGGTTTCGATCGGGAATATGATGAAAGTGTGCGGCTCACCGATCTGCTTAAGGAACAGGTGTGCCACACTTTGGATTGGGTATGACTGGCTGATGACGGCAAATAAGCCAGAAATGGCCATTCCGATCTCCCTTGTCTTTGTCGGTTCCATTTCACCATATGCTACACGTCGCTATGCGACCGCCTGCGAGGGCTCTAATGTGAGCTCCAGGGCACAATGGAACATACATGTTCCTTAAGCAGATCGGTGAACCGCACACTTTCATCATATTCCCGATCGCAACCGACAAAGCAATGAGCCCGTGGCTTAATGGTAGAGCGTTCGACTCAAATACCAAAGGTCGCGGGTTTGAATCCCAGGTGTTCCACACTTGGGATTGGGTATGACTGGCTGATGACGGCTAATAAGCCAGAAATGGCCATTCCGGTCTCCCTTGTCTTTGTCGGTTCCACTCTATCATATGCACGGAGCATACGGCGAGTCCGCGGTCAGTTAGGTTAGGGTGAATTGTCTGGCTACCTACGCCACAAAACGGCTAATGCATGCTCAAATGCAGAACTTTTATTTTAAAATGATCCAACAGTCATAAAACCCGATGAATAGGGTCACGATTGTTGGGATATCACGGGTCGAAACATCGGTAGGTATCGCATAAGGCCCAATCAGCTGCCCAAAGATATTAGCGAATCCTAAGCTCTTCAAGGAGCATCCTTGCATCCTGCTATTTCAGTCGATTGTGCTGACTTGCATGCTAAAGCGATCGCTAAAACTGCAGCAAGAGGTGTCTCCGAAGACACCAGGAAAATTCAGTGTTTAGTATTCCAACTGGCGTCTAACTTAAGAGTCCAGGTGCACCGGTCTATTGTCTTTTATCCTGACCTGACACTAACCTGGAAGACGAGGGGGCGCAATCCACTCGTTAATTGTGAGACCAATAAAAATTAAAAAACCGAGCAGGACAGTATTGAATCCAGAATTTGAGGGCTGCGCGAGCAGGCCAATAGTGAAAGACAGAGAGTTCGTGCACGTTGTCGGCAGGTACGTGAAAGGAGTTTGTGGAAATTTATGGGTGATACAGGTAGGCGCATGCAACCGGGGACTTGCCATTAGCTCGTTACGCTCGAGCAGCTGACTTTTGCCACCTCTCCCCTAATCCTCTGAACAGTGAAATAGACGGGACTTCAGCGTACCAGAGAAAGCCGATGCTGGTACCCCCCCAACCCCTTTGTCCTCCCAACATCTTCAAGATGGTGCAAAAGGAGGCCGAGGAAGAGTGACGGAGGGGGCGAGGAGGGAGAGGGGAGAGTTACTCGGCCTCTCCTAGATTCTGGAGCAGCAAACTTACGAGACTAGGGGATAGCAGTCGCCTGGCTCAAATGCAGAGTGGGACAGAGTAGGGGCAGTTTAGAGTGAAAACTGTGGTAAGAAGGGGGGGGGGTGGAGAGAAGTTGCAAGAGAAGGAGAGATAGCAGGGCACGTGGGGGTACGGATAGTGGACAGCGGCGGGAGGATGGTGATGACCACAAATCACGCACAGAGTACGTGTCATTTAACGATTGAAGGGCCACAGAAGCGTGAGAACACTGGCCTTCGTCTGCAGCTGCCGCTCTTTGCGTTGTGCCGCCTCTATGAGGCCGTACCGCGGGGCTTGGACGGGGGAAGGGACGAGGAGGGCGGAGGGGGGTGGTGGAGCGGGGAGGAGTCGCATGCTAAAACGTCGCAGACAAGCTAGAGTCCAAGGGAGAATTTTGCGGCATGGCAAAAAAGGCCGCAGACAGGACAGAAGCGCAGTCAAAACGGACCACCCGAAGAAACGGCCCGAGTGAAGACGACTGCAGGGCTCGGATGCAGATGTGTCGTGCACTAAATTACGAACTTTAAGCCAAGACATGAAGGAAGGCAATCAACGTAGTACAGCAATCAGATAGTAGCGAACACAGGTGTGTCCCGTCAGTGGAAACTTTTAAATGCTATCTTGACGGATCTGAGAATGGTGTGGCACTAAAGTCAAGGTAAACTCTTTAAAATTAGGTTCCATTTCGGTATCCTTCGGTAGTCACCATACATCACTGTAAGTACTTCCAGTTTATGCTGGGAGATGAAGAGTTTTGTTTTAAAATTTGAAAGATGGAAAGCTTGACACTTACGAACTCAGTGGAGTCACCGGCTAGATTTATTATAGATCCGGTGATCAATCTATTGCACGTCTTTTTCACCGCCATCACAAGGACGACTCCTATGAATTACATAAAACACCGAGTCAATTTAAATTCTGACTACATACGCAAATGTATATACTGGGCAATAGAAGCCTCATCGGCAGACAGCCAAACAAGGGGTTTTATTGATAAATCGAAGCACCCCCAACTCCACCCCATCAGTTCATCGTAAGGCCCCCTCTAATACTGAAAGTGTGGTGAAAGGGATGTTAAGGGGTGGAAACTTGACAGACTTACCAAAAGCTCCTTGTTCAGGCCGTTCCCAGATCAGTTGCATAGACTTTTCACGAAAATGGGCGTGAAGCATTTTCGTTATGCGATCGTACAGTTTACTACTGGCCAATTCTTACGTCGCACGCGGTTGAATCCATAATAGCTTACTACATGAACTCAAACATGCGGCGTCGTAAATAAGATTTCGTGGTTCGTTATATAATTTGAAACGTGTCCTTCGTTCCTTTAAAAGGCCCCACCCATAACACTTTGTTTTACAGCCTTTCGCATATTAGCAGTGGTCTTGTACCGAAGTGTGGCGGAAGAGGGGTGAGGGATGTGCACATTCATATCCGACCGAGGAGACGGTAAGGATGACTTGTATAGCGGCCTGAGCAGGACACATAAATATGACGCCCCGCCTACTTACAGTAGATGAACTTGCGGTTGAAGTGGCGCTCACCGATAAAGTCAAGGAACATTATTGTCTCGCTGTGACTTGGGGCTCAATCAAGAGCCCGCAAAGGCAGTCACATAGTGACTAGTAGCAGACAAAACTCTGGAGTACCGAAAAAGAAAATATAGACCGAAATAGCTAGGTGGCGTGGCACACGAGGCTCGAACTCACAACCTATTTGTTAGAGGTCCAACGCTCTAACCCACTGAGCCACTTGTCGGTTTCAATCGGGAATATTCACAAAGGTAGATGGGCGCTGACCGATTGGTTAGGGGGCTCACTCGCCTCATTGTGCCTTGGGGATCACTCAAGAGCCCCACCAGCAGCAGCACAGCGACTAGTAATATAGGCAGAATGAAATTACGGACAAAGACAAGGGAGGCTGGAATGGAAATTTCTGGCTTATTTGCCGTCATCAGCCAGTCATACCAACCTGCAGGTGTTGCAGCACCCGAAGCTGTAACTCGTACCCTGTCGGTTAGAAGTCAACCGCTCTAACTCCCCTGTACCCCGATCCCTCGGTGCCTCCAGTGTGAAGAA
The DNA here is from genome assembly GCA_017591395.1 of Schistocephalus solidus. Lineage (NCBI taxonomy): Eukaryota > Metazoa > Platyhelminthes > Cestoda > Diphyllobothriidea > Diphyllobothriidae > Schistocephalus > Schistocephalus solidus. Next base: position 45,636 of record WEDG01011332.1, read on the forward strand.
AAAATCCGAGGCCGCCACCAACCTTGGGATCGAAGGTGAAATCCTACTAAAAGGAGGCTCTTGAGTCGACTAACTACCAACTTAGTTCCTAATCCAGCCCGACTTTCTTCCTGCCCCACCTCCGCCTTCCCATATTCTGCATCCTCATTTGCCCTGGTCACTTTTCGTAAATCAGAAGAGCCCAGGTAGCCGGCCAGTTGCAGGAGGCGCTTCCGTTGGGCCAGGAGTTTAAGACCGTAAATCACCACGTAGAGGGGAGGTGGGCGACGAGGCCAGAGAGAGAGAGAGCCTGTGCTTGAGAAGAAAATGCAAACTCGCAGATGCTGACTCAAAGAGGCTCTTCGCTGGTGTCTTCTTTTGAGATCTGCACTGCCGCTCTGCGAAATGGGGGCAGGCAGACATCATAGCTACCGCCGGGAGACAAAGAGGATGAGGAGGGACACCAGGAGAGAGGGATGGAAAGGTGCCGAAAACTGGCCAAACTAATTTGCCTAATAATCTCATTTCTCACAGAGGATGAGGGGACAAACGAAGAAGTCGAGTAGTTGGGACAGCGGAGAGGACAGTGATTCACCAAAACGGTGGAGCCCTGCCTTCTACGAACAAAATAAGTTCCACAGGAACGGAAAGAAAATAATACGCTAGAGTAGATGAAAGAAATGACTGAGTGTAAGCTTACGCGAGAAAGAAAATTAAGAGTATCAAGCAGAACAGGACAGCCACAAGCAACAGGGCTAGTATCTAACACTGAATTGAGTGATGACGACGACGCTAGTTGCCGATTTTTGCTGCCTGGTTACCCGCGCCACTGGCAGAATAGGAAAAAAAGAATGCCTCTTGTAGTACATGTGACATTGCGACAAATTTCCTGAAGGGTACCACTTCCCGCGTCCAAACCCTAACCTTAAACACGACCCCCAATCTCCTTGGCATATAGTGCAAAGCCACCCGTATTACAGGGCATTCCTGTTATACTTGGACCAAAAACACGAGAAACTTTGGCTGCATTTCCAAATGCCATTTCAGATAACATATCAGTTAGCTAAAAACACGCTACTAAAATGTCAAATATAAGCTGTTACAGGTTAGTTTATAGCGACAGCGAACGGTCCCGGCATTATATCAGCCGCTTACCCATCTCTCGTCTCCCCTCTGCGACCATGCAGCTGCACACGCGACCGTCAACCGACCTAACCTTCCACCTGGCTTCTTGGCCAAACGTGCATTTGAACGGTAACATATGTTCCTTCGCGACTGTTCAACCGCCGTAGTCCCACGACGTCCACCGTATGCTCCACACCGTGGTGGTGCAGTGACGGTGACTTGCGCGTGATTTAGTTTTAAGTGATAATAGACTTGCGCTGCATCTACCTCACTCTCTCCTCCTCCCCCACCTGAGTCCAGTGTTATGACAGAGTCGATAAGACCGCAGGCGGGGAAGGGCGCACGTGGCTGGTGCGACCGGAGCCGCCCCTGGGCGTGCCACCACACCTGGCTCGGATCACACGGAGTGGGAGTGCCATAAAGGCCACATTAAGAAGGAGCCATTGCAGCCTGACTCTCAGTCAGCCACTCCACACAAAACACACATTGGGCTGACCAGGCGGCCCGAGTTATTCCATCAGTTGGCAACCTTCCAAGTCACGGCTTTTAGCACACCAGTATAGTTTCAAGTGCATCAGATTGTTTGTAGTGAGGAAAATGCGCTGAGCCATCAACCTCACTCTCTCCCCCATCCCCACAATCAAACCACTGTCCAAGCCGGTCAGTTGTCTGATGCGGAATTGGGCGGAGCCGCTGATGACCTAGTCTACGTGTACTACGTACACGACCTGCCCCCCAAAAGCACCAGGATTTCTCACAACAGGGGGTTGAACGACTCACATCTCCCATGTGTGAGATAGCCAGGCATCACGTAAAGGAGCCATCGCAACCTGACTCTCTGACCACCAGTCAGCCACTCCAAACAACACACATTAGACTGACTGCAAGGTCTGAGTGTAATTGTCAGGTGGCATCCTTCTAACACACGGTGCTAATTGCCCCGTGATATTCTCAAGCCCAGACCACATATTCAACAGAGGAGTCCAATGGAGAAGGAGCCGAGGATCATACTTGCCTCTCAATCAGCTATGCAGACCTAGACCCTGTTTTTTGTAGTGTTGCGTATGATCATGTGAGGTGCATAGACTGATGAAGAGAGATGTAGTGTTGTGGTACAGCTGGCGGTGTTCCACCGCTGTTTTTCATGTATACACACGTTGCCTAGTAGACCCATGCGGTGTGTGAATGTGCGTGGGCAGTGTGGACAGTTGAGTCGGGCACGGCGGCGGTATGTTGGTGCCCCTGGCACTGGTTTTCCGGTCTCTGTGCGATGGATTCGTAAATGACCGACCAGGCCGATGCGTGATGTGCATGTGCGGTGACAATGAGGACAAGATAGGTTGGGAGGTGCTGAGTCTGCGGAGTCTCTGCTGCTGGTACTGGTATTCGAGCTCAGGGGAGGAGTATGGGTAGTGCTCATGGGTGCGCAAGATGTGCTGTCATCGCCACTGGTTGACGACGGATCAGTGGCAGTCTTTAAAATATGACCAGAGTAGTTCATGCGTCTATCATTGTCCACAGACATGCTGAAACACAGTTCCTCGGTCGTCCACAAGTCACACTGCCGTCTTGACTACAGTATGTTCAAATGATTGAACCAATATGGAAACCAGCAAACCCATCACCATACCGATCTCCATGATTTTTGCGGGTCGCCGGGCTATGCAGTGTCACTCGAACGGCCCGGAACTTTCGTTTGCTTTTAGATAACCAGCTGAGAAACTCACCAGACAAAATAGACGGCTCTGGTCACATAGGAACTGGCGCGCTAAAAAGTGAACAGTTCATCTCTAAGCGAGACCCGACTCTCCGATCAAAGACAACCGGAGGAGGTGGGTGGGCAAGGATGTCTTTAATGACAGCCTAAGCAGGACACAGTAATAAGAACACCCCGCCCACTTAACAAAGGTGGCCTTGTGATAAATTTCAGGAGGGTTACATATTCAATCTTCTTAAATATAACGCAAAATAAACGTTAACCTTGATCTTAACCCTAGCCCAACCCCAAACCTAACACGAACCCGAACCTTTACGCTTAACATAATCCTGACCTTAACCCAACCCAGACGTTACCCATCACCTTACATCCAACCCTAAACTCAACACAAATCCAAAAATTAATTTCTCCGATATTTGGCACACAGCTACAGGAATTGCAGGTGGAGTTAGCAACTACGTAGGAGAAACCACTCATAAGCTGGTGACGCGGATACACGAACACCAATTAGCGGTACGGAAGTCGGTTGTGAAGCATGCCGCGTAACCAGGACGTACTTTCAACATTGGCACCGATTAGTTGGTGGTTGAGATGAAACTCACACGACGGGGCTTGTAAAGGAAGTTTGGATGCGAAACACTGCTCAGTCGACCTCTACATGCGACCTGACCTTGTTAACCTACTTCAAACTAGGCAGCCATGATAGAGGAACCGTTGGGAGTCCCAAGTTCAACGATACCGCGGCAAACCTGAGATCCAATATACACTCAAAACTGACATTATCGACGAACGTGCCTGGCACAATGCACATTCAACCAACATGCCTTACTAATGATAGCTGCATACTCAGTCGTTGAATATGGGTTGCCAGAATCTGTGCGTGAGGCTGCAGGACTAATCAAGTTCTTTTGACACTGAAATACATCGGAAGTATATATTTTCTCATTATCTTCTAAGGATTGTATAAAATACAACACGTCTCTCAGAAACGATAGACATTCGTTTGATGTAGACCTCCTCGAAGGAAATACGACATCCTGATAGCAATTTTAGAGTGCCCTGGAGCACAAACGGTCTTCAAAATGTGCTTTTAGACTCCACTAGAGGCACTTACGTAAGGATGGTTTACGGAATCACTCCAGCTATTGAACCATCCCCCATCATCCAGTTCATTCAAAACAGGTGTACGGAATAAGGTTTTTCAGGTTGGGCAGGGAATAAGACAGAGATATACACGCGGAGGCATGTGGATGCCAAATATGGCAGGACCATGATGCAAACGACAAGAATGTAATAGGTGACCCAGCTAAGGGAACAAAGGATGGATCAGTGAGTAATGCGTAACCAGTGGTAGCAGGATGTTTATAGATAAGGTTAAATGAAGAAAAAGAGAGCGCCAAGCTAATCATAAACGTAACCATTGTTTTCGAAAGGTTTAGCCTTCATTGCCAGGTTAGTAGGGTCGTACAATTGGTTATTTTTCCGACGAGTGTCCAGCGGCGAGATCCAATGGCTTTACCTTACACCGACCAATATGCACGATATCATTCTTAGCTGACCTGACCCACTTTTATTCGGACCCTTGCCGGGAGCAAGAATGAGGCCCGATCTTTCATTATCACAGTAAAACGGATGCGTTTTGGAACTTCGCCACTAGGAAAGTTTCCATTTGACTCGATACTTCGGTTTCGGTTTCCCGAAGCAACTTTTGATGTGCGCTCAGGCGATGCTATCTCCAACGGTTACGCAAAAGCCCAACCTAAATTAATGTCAGTCTCTGTAGAAATTAGCTCAATGAATCTACAGGACGTTTTCCTTTAGTATCTCACACGAAATCAACTACGAGCTTGCGGTAGAACACTAGATCCTATGCAATGAGGATGGATAGATTTGACTGTTCTCCCACTAGGTACTCGGACAATAACGCACAAGATATAAGACACGCAGTCATAACAAAGTGCATAATGCATTTTCTAAAGTCCCAAATAGAGTCGCAATGCCAACCAGCGTTAGGGCCTTCTTTTACAAACCTGTCCAAATAAATTCAATTGAAAATAACCCAAAAAGAGTGCATATTTTTTGAGCATACACGTTCGATTGCGAATGCCTGAAAGAACTGACAATAATATCCTTTCTATAACAACGTTCTGAAACTTTTCATGTAAAAATATGGAAAACTGGCAGACTTATTTATTATCTGAAAAAAACAACCTGCGCATTTATGTGACTTTGGAACCTCCGAGCTTCTTTCTATACTATGTATCGAAATTCATGAAGTATGGTCTAAACTTCGTATGTGAAACAACTGGAATGTTCCCCACGCGTATCAAACCCGTCGATATTAGAATAAATGCATCTGCCAAAAAATGACTCAACCATTGTCTCAATCATGGCTCCTCTTTAAGCCAAAGTCTTTCATCTCACAAAAAAGGAAAACGAGGTAAAACACCTTCGACTCAGGGGGTTGCTAAGCGGGAGGGCAGCGGCAGTGAATCAGTGAGCAGTTCGCCATAACCAAGTTGACAGTTCCCCCTTTTACTTTCCTATCTCATATACGTCACCCCTTCCCTAACCGACTCGAAAAAGTGACCATCAAAGTGAAGTAATAACACATCTTTGCATACAAATGTAATAAAGAGACGGGATGGTTAAAAGCGAGAGCAAAAGGCTGCTATCGCTCACTAAACAGCATCAACCGAAGGAGAAGTCAATCTGGGAGAGGGCTTGCGTCTAGAACGTGGGGTCCTAGGGTAGGAGGAGCACTGTGGGGATCCGGCAGATGGGTGTAAGCCAGAAGTGAAGAGCTCCTGCGTCGCGTCTTCACCAGGTCCGCAATGCTTACGTTCAGGTCGTCTAACGCCTCAGCCGTCGTCGCAGTGAAATTGGACCCAAGGAAGGAGGGCGAGGACTGACCGGACGGGGATGTTGGCGCCTCCTTTTGTTTGGCAACACGCCTGACTGGAGTCTGCTCGACCGGCCCATTGTGCGCAGGGCCGGAGGACATCACAGTGGGAGGAATGGGATCTACAGCCTCCTGTGAAGCTCTTAGACGAGTTCGCATACAATTCGAACCAGCGGTAGTCACCGTCGTGAGGGCGGATGCAGCGGAGTAGGTAGTTGTTGACAGGGTCTGGCGCGAGCTGCGGGGTCTCGATAGGCCGGTACGAGTTCTACACGGCCTAGGAGTAACGGAGCCCGGACTGGTGGGCGTCTCAAGGGTTTTTGACTTGCAGGGTGTGACAGCCGAAGCTGCAGACGCTAAATCGCCACGGAGGAGGGTAGAGAGACTCCTCACGGCGGCGGCGGTGGTGGTAGCAGAACTTGGAGCCTGGTGGTTTCCGCTGCGTCTCTGAATGGGCGTCGACGCAGATATCGTCCGGGATGCAGTAAGCGCAGTCGGCTTTACAGCTGGAGTGAAAATAAGCGATCGCGAAAACGACCTTTCAAAGTGGGCCTCTGCGCAGGCGCGCATGAAGGTAGTGAAATTGGAAGACTAAAGAGAAAACGATAGAAGAAGAAACCAGTAAGCCTTAGATCCAGCAAGTAATAGAACAGTTACTAGAGGACAAATGTATGTTATCATGACACTTTTAAATGCTAAGACCTGTGGACCCAAACGTGGTAAGAAAATGTCAAGTTACATCTTGATTAATGCAGTATAGAGGACCTGCCATACGGCCCACAAACGGGTGTATGATATGGGCTACAAGCTTTCAATTGAACGAAAGCTAATCAGTGTCTCACAAAGTGGAATTTACAGCAGCTTTTGATAGGGCATATGCAAATATTCTTGTCAGAATTCTGATAACAAGGTAGGTAGGTATGGTTTGTACACCCCCTTCTCCTGGCAGGATATGGGACCACGAAACGCTTGTAATGTAGTTTATTTTCTAATAAATCCTAAGAAAATAAGGGTTACGTTTAGGTTTATAGTTCAGTTGGGGATAGGGTTGAGGGTAGCGTTACAGTTGAGTTTTCAGTTGAAGCTAGGGTTGGGGTTAGGACACGGGAATACTTACCTCTCATGGAATTCCGTGAAAGGGTTTCCTGGATTATGTAAGTGTTCTTATTCCAGTGTCCTGCAGGGTCCGGGGGACAACTAAGCAATCCGGACCTAAGTCTTACCCCGTAGTTCAAGCAAATAGGAAGTGCATGTTCAATGAGCCGCTGGGTCCGGGTTCACAACTCGGGTATCACTGACTGAGGACGGAAAATGGGCTACAGGTACCACCTCAAGCGTCGTTAACCTTTGTTGGTGAAACTGGTCCACACAGATTGCAGTCACATCCAATGGAACATTTGCGAAGAAGAAAGCGCATCCCCAAAATGAAGCGAGATCCTCGTATAGGACAGATGACTTTTCAATCCCTACCGCACGACACTTGCCAACTTCTTCTCGGCCGACCCCCGACACCGCCACAGTTTGTGCCGCACAGTTAAAACAAGAGATTCCGGGGTTCCAAACAAAAGCCAAATAACTTCATACTTTTCAAGAGTTTGGCAGCCGCAATTTAGTCCGTTCACCTGAACTCACTGACTAATAATTCACTAGCACGACATGCTATTGGCGCGAGATACTGTGGCCCATTGGTGCCACCTAGGTAACCGGAACCTCCAAAAACGAGTTTATCCTTTAATGATACAAAAGATAAAAATTTTAAAGATAAATTATATCCTCGTTAAAAAATGGAGATGAAACCCTTACTGCAGGTAAGTGGGAAAGAAATTGCCAAGTCAAATGAAAGTTAAGACATGGCATGCACTCGTTTTACGGAAGCCTTGGATGACGGAGCACCTTGACTTAAAAAATCCACCCTACGGATACGGTTCTTTCGGGAGAAGAACTGCCACTTCGTCCAGAACATCACTGGAGTGGGTCCAATTCAAATGAATCTTGCAAAATCAACATACACGTAGAGTTCCAGGAAAAAATGCTGCATGCACAAACAACGACCCGAATTTCCTTCAAGAGGAAGAAGGCGATATCGCCCGGAGATAAATCTACACATACAGCAGGGGAAAACGTTTGTGAGCATTCAAAAACACTGCTAATCAAAAAATATGAGATGACATTAAATTTCTATATAAACCACATTAGGATTGCGGGTTCCAACCGCACCTGCCCATAAAATCTCACTCTACTCGAGAAAGTGATCTGGAGGTCAAAACGCAAACTCAAACCACAGAAGGATCCAAGGCCAAAGCTAACAAGTACTGTCGGTTACTATTATAAAATGGCAATATTTTTGTGCTAATCGAAGGATGAAAAATACGATTAACCTCTAAATCACCTGCTCTTTTAGAGGGATTTCGTTTTCCGGCATCAAAAGACCACAGAGGACAGTGTTAATGAGGATTAAGAATAGTACTGAGACTGGACTGACAAACGGTAGGTCTTTCTTCTTGAAAGTTGAGCAGACACTCAAGATGCGGGGGTAAACTTTCAGAGCCCAGAGAAGGAAGGGGATTTCTCCAGGCTCCCAACTGTTCTTCAATAAGACAAAGCGCAGTCAACCAGGCCTCAAATTTCCAGCGCTATACAGGCAGCGCCTTTCGAATAGTAGTAGTAGTAGTGAGAGCACTAAAGTTAACCATAGCTTGCTTGAAGAACTAATTTCGTAAACAGAATGTGCAAATCATTGGGTTGAGCAGGTTGAAAGAATCTCACCCTGCTTATGAAACTTTTCCCCTTGTCGAACCTGACATTCATACTGGTTTGAGGCATGCCAGCATGCTGTACGACAGGCGTGTGTGGCACGTGTAGCTGGGCTGCTTAGCTATGTAAACCACCGAGTCCGATCCCACCTGCGGTCTTCTTGACTCTGGCCTGACATCGGGCTCAGTAGGGTGGGGGGAGGGAGGAGAAGGTCCAGTAGATGTAGCGCAAGTTTGCTGTCACAATAAACTAATTCATGCACATGTCACCATACCTGCGCCCCCCATGCATGGGGCACGAGAATATTGTCTGCAACGACGGTCAAACTGTCCTGCTGTACGACAGAGAAGGGTATGCGGGTGTATTAGGTAAAAAACATCTTTTTACTCCCTGTTATTCACCATCTTCGCGCCGACTTCGAGCAGGCCAACCTTCTGGAGTTCAACAGTCTTACTCAAACCCCAATTTAAAATTGCTCAGTATACGTAGTTCTTCAAAACAAGAAGGCAGAACTTACTTCCTGGCGCGGTGTGCGGAGCTGCCTGAAAGAGCCGAGACCCAAACTGCCTGCGACAACTGCGTAACTGGCGGCGGTGTAATTGAGGTTCACCAGTCGAAGCTCACAACTGTCCGGGGAGAAGTCATGTTGCGGTCGAAAAACGCAGCATCCACGAACCTGCACGTCCGTGAAGGTGATCTTGTTGCCGAGGCGGAGGACAGATCCCAGACAGTAACGCTATTAATGTACAAGAGCAGAATTCGGTACGTAAGTCATGACTGGGTTTCAAGGACACTGCCACTAAGACAACCGGTAGTGAACAAACAGAGTGGAAGCACAATAGCCGGAGGGCATTGACTCCAGATTACATGTTTCGGAGTTCATTCTCACGCGTGTAACTTTCGCTCTTCCATCACCCGCATTCACATTTAACTCTGCTTAACGTCGGTCCAGGTTTGCCTTCCCATAAATCAATCCGGGAGGTCGATTACCTTGCCCTTCACCCATGGGGTAGATTTTCCGTTTTTCCCTTAAATCCTACGGGTTTCATTTAGCCAATTTATGGTCGGTAACTAGGTTGTAATTACCGCTAACTTTCTTGTTTACTTCTCCCAGGTTTTCTGCTTCCTTGTTCTGCCCTACCCATAACACTCCTTTTACCACGCTTACCGTAAGAAAATTGTCTTTGTTTGCAATGTTTTCATTCGGTCTGGCTATTGTGCTGCCACCAGAATCAAAATTACAGAGCGTATTCTAGGGCGCTTCCCCGATACCCATTGCATTTTTAGTAAAAACTGACAGAGTAGGTGTCCGCGGCTCAAATGCTAATTTAGTAAGCTCGGTAACCAGTTAAATCCGCCTTCAAGGGTCAGATATTTGCAGACGGGGCTTGGGGCACGCCTGACTGACAACCGAGAGTAAATCGCAAGTTGGTATTCAAGCCCCTTTATTCTTACCAGTTTTTAACCCTGTACCTAACAATTAGTAGAAAGCAGGATGTCAGGTTTGGTGAAGCGGTCATGCAATACTATAAACAGCGGAAAAGACGACGATATAGCAGCATTATTTACATTCTGCTTGGTGTCTCAGTTTGTCCACCTAACATCGTTTGTCTCGTGTTCTTATATCACAGGTAAGTATTAAAAATGTTGGAAGATGAAGGATTCGATCCACACATGTGTGGCTACCATAGTCGTCGTCTTGCAAATAAGCACAGAAGAATAAACAAGAGTCACTCAGATATCGTTCAGAGTACACCTTATAGGGTGAAGACAGAAACCATTTAAGATTACTAGTATGTCACTTAACCCGATGGAAAAGAGCGCCTGAAATTCTCTATGACGTTGGTTGTAATGGTAAGCTAGCCACTCAAAAGAAGTTACGTTTACTGAACTCCAACCACCCAACTGTAAGGATAAGCGAAAACGCCCTAAGATGACCCACGCACATGTGCATTGTAGACACCCACCCTAAAATGCCGATTCTCATTGCTCACTTGGTCAATCACGCGTGATTGTCAGGGTAGCTTGCTTTGCTGACAGCTCATCTTAGGAAGGCCTCGGTGTTTTCGCTTGGTATTCTAACCGGTAAAGCAATTTTACATAGGAAGTCCGACGGTTGACCAAAGTTCGTTAAAACTACTTTGTTGAAATAATTTGCGGGGACGCAGGCGTCCCATTACTCCAGATTGTAGACAACACGCTGGTGGGATGAAAACGATTTTTTTGATCCCGAGATACTGATCAAGAGCGTATTTAACTACATAGCAACATCCCAAAGTAGACGGCGAAAAGATGCCACCCAAATTATTAACACGTGAATAACCGATCCGCTAGCTGAATATGCACGGTTAACCCAACAAAGAGCTAAATTTTGTGGTTCGAAAATTGCTGCTAATTACAGATTGAGCAGTCGTCCAACAGGCACTTTATGAAGCAAAGGCGCTCATTAACCAAGGGAACGCTATGAGGGAGTTGAAACACAAGAGTTCGATCTTTCTGCAAACTAGAGGGATCAAAGAGAAACTACATAGAAGGGATACCGACAGAGGCAAGGAAGGCTATAGTGGCCATTGCTGGCTTATAAACCGCCATCAACCAGCCATAACCAATCCCAGGTTTGTAACAGTAGAGACTCGAACCCAACGCCCAAACTACCGAGTCATAGGCTTGCTGTCCCATCGAATATATGTATAGATTTAACTCTAGCGAACTCTTTCGGAACGAAAAGATCTCCTTTGACCCTGAAATCTGCGTTAAAACGCAACTGATAACAACAGAGGTCTGGGATACATTACCTATTTGAACTCAGCGAGCAAGACGCAAATTAAAACAATGGATGGAAAAATAGGATAGAAGGAAGTGTTTTGAGTGGATCTTCGAGTCTTGCAAAGCAAAAGAACGTGTGTACTTGCCTAATTGAACATAATATTCTCTGTATTATCAAGTGACCGATGAGAAAATAAGTAGTCACACAAACTTAGAATTAATGGTCACATGTACTAGATTATTGCAAAACACGGAATCAGTTATGAACACTAAAACAGTCAGGACTGAAAATCATTTAATATTTCATGAGAAAGTTCGCTAGAACAAAGAAGAATTAGAGTAGCTTGGTATACCTTTACAATGAGAAGCGCCTCAAAATAAAAATTTCCCGCAAAAATTAAAACTTAAAAGCAGTCATCTTCCGAATTCCAGATGCGTTAACGGTAGGTTATGTACAGCATCAAAAAAGCCAGAAACCCCAGGCTCGTGTGATATGGGACCGGGTGGGGCATTACGGCGGGTAATATAAGGTGCATACGGTCCTTGTAAAAGTGCATGCGTTGTTTTTTTTCTTCTATTTGAACTAATGAAGTCGATAGCACGCATATGTTATAAAGGCTCCAAGAATTTGATAGCCATAGCGGATAGCTGCTGGAAAGCCCTGGGATGGCTGCATTGCCGGTTTCAACCGCATAGGCTTCGGTAGAATCCTGCTGCTTTGACATCGGTGTAAAAAGGACAATTGTTCTGGCGCTAAACATTCGCGAATTGCACACTTTTCCATCGTCGAGCATAAAGGAGGACGCGAACCTGGGGTTTCTGGCTTTCTTGGTGCTGCATGATGCTTTTTAACTAACCCAACTTGGCGAAATACGATGCGACGAAAAGGGATAATTATCGATTAGTTTTTTTCGAAACCTGTAAAAAACAGCGAAAAAGGATGTTTTCATATTTAGCTTGCTCAAATGAGTGCTACAATATGATATTTTGGCTGGTCGGGACATATTTCCATGGGAAACAACCATCTACGAACTTCGATTACGATAAAGGGAACATTCCAAAACGGTTAATAACTCCACAAAGTAGACGCAGTATACGGTAAGGTGATCTAGAAACCGGTTACATCAGACGTAACAAATACAAGAACCAATATGAGGGATAGCAAAGAGTAGAAAAAATTAGCGGAGATGCACGACACTTATCCCAAAGGATTGAGACGAAGGTTTGCATTACAGGTGTGTGAACAAGTAAAGAAGACTGTTCGCTCCGGTAGTCTGAGCTTTGGAACTCTTGCTGGAGTCCAACGTCAGAGATAAAAGTCACCAATCGATTGACCGAGTCCTTATCGGAGGCACAGGCTTCAATAACTTCCAGTCTTTTCTTGCTTCTGACGTAGGCGATTATCATCGTGGCAGCTAAATTAAACTCGTAGCCCGTTTCGTAGATGTGGGCACCCGATTGTGATAAGCCGTCACTCATTCTTACAGCCAGCTTATGCTCGATTATGCACGATCCAAGCATGCATACGATCTTTCCTGTGTAGTAAAAAGACAATTTAGGCAGGGGATGTTATTCAATACAGCCGACTGTCTACCAAGTTTGCAAAGTTTATGCAGCGAAATCCCCTATGGTAACAGTTCAAAGAAATCATATGTTTTCTGAAATATTGGAATGCATGGTCTGCCAGCCCGAATTAAATCAGTAGAATTTGGTATGCAAAATATGCACAAATCAATTCTTAAACTGTCAAATGCGACTTTATTTTGCTCACGGCCAACCTCAGGCAAAGTAACTACTTTGATTATATATCAATTTCTTCTGCACACATGTTAGCGCATGCAAAATTTCAAAATAACTTTTATACGTGTATCTCATGCCATTTTTGTGGGAATTATGCCCAAGAAATAATTCGAGCACGAAGGAAAGAATTACTTCTGCTCCACTAAAATTTGTTTAACTTCCTTTTTAGACACCTCTGTACCTTTTTCTACTTTACGAATGTGTAGCACCCTAGAAGTTTACGATCTACGACCGTGCATTCCAAAATTATTTTAACGCTATCATGAGGCAGCAATAGTTTTGTGAGTATTTGCCTGAAGTTAACTATTAGCCTTTTCACTACAGGTGTCCAAGGTAGTATTGCGAATATAAAGAACCGTCTAATATTTCTTTCTAAAGTAAAATTGAAGTGGGTAGTTTCGTAGCTTTGCACAAAAAATGCTTAAAATAAGGGTTAAATCTCTTTTTACCTGGTCAATATTTGTCGTGGAACAACGTACCACGAAATTATTTACCAGAAAATGAACCTAATTGATCACAGGTTGTTGCTAATCGGTAGATATTCTGAAGTTCGGTATCCACAGTGTTAACAATTTATAGGAGTAAAACAATAACCTTTCTTTGCATATTTTCGATAAGCTTGTTATCTGTGGCGGCTGCTTTCGTTCTGTGATGAATGTTTTGGCAGAGCTAAAGGAAGTCGATAGGTTTGCAACCCTGAGCATTGCCTGGTCGACAGTGTGACGTCGGCGTACCTATTCATAGAAGAAATCCCTTTGTCCAGCATTTAGCCCTACTGTCATGTGGTTGAGATAGCAACAGTATTTTTCGATTAACTCTATCCTACGCGATGAAAAATAGGCACGACATAGCAAAAACATTAATCGTTTTAAAAATCACTTCCGCAGACGGAGGTTGCCCTAGTCTAGGATAAACGCTATTTGGAGGGCGAAAATATGGAGATGCGGCATAGGCATAATCACAGTTCTTTTGTTTGGACGACACTACTGACAATGTAGTATCATTGTCATATTCTACGGGCATACAGTCAGTGCCGGTAAGTAAATTCTAGGGGGTTCTCTCACCGCTTTAAGTCAAACTGCACTAAACTGCGGTCACTGCAATGAAATAAACCTTTTAAATATTTTATAGTAGGGAATACAATCAAGAAAACAGCGGAGCTTTAAGCCTAACTAGTGAGACGGAGAGAGGAACGTAAATGTCAAGTAGTTAAGTACCTCTTACAACCAAAGTGAGAGGCCAGACGCATAACTAATTTGCTGTCTGTTTTCTGTGGATAACCACCCCTTTTCCTGGACAAACACGAATTTTTCTAGACACCTTGGAGTTGGTCGTCGCTATAGCTATAGCTATAGGTATTCACAGCGGTTCATCCTCAGGAAGCGTGCCCTAATGCCTGTCATTGCAACTGCAAACCACTCGTTCCACACGCACACTTATTAATTATGAGTTCTTTGGTAGAAATACAGCCTCCCAGACAGTTTTGAATAGTAATGGTTTATTTTGTTCTAGTATTACTACACCGCAGGTAGTATCAAATTGGTTTGTGAAATTTCGTTCTTGGATTTCGACCTCACAAATGAGCCATGCGGCTAGCCAGAATAAAAATTACTGGCAACAAAATCTTCCGAGGACTGAAAGAATGTTCCTTATTAGTTTTTAAAGATAAATCTCGGATCTGGAGTCTTTCCAACTGTACAGAACTTTATAGGACTCCATTCCAAATTAAAATCGGAGCAAGTAGTTTGGCAGCCATGCACCTAAATTGTCAAAATCAATGGTCAAAACTCTCTTAATCCTGGCAATATTTTCCGGTTCTTAATTATCCTGCATGGATAACCGATAAGTGTCCCTTAACCAAAATAATTTTTGTTTAGAGAAGAAGTTTGTCCACTCGCCGGAATCATAGCTTTTTCACCCGAGTTTTCGACCTCTTACGGGAGTCCGTAGCTTTATTCCTCTGAACTTTCGAACTCTTAATTGAGTCGAACGTCCGAGATAAAAATGGCAACAAAACAAGTAACAGTTATGAGGGGCAGAAGCCAATCAAACAACAGTGACGCCATTCCGAAGATGACTGCGCAGGGCTCTATATGCCGGTGCCAGATCGATAAATCGATTTATTGATTTCTCATAGGAGGCACAGGCTTTAACCGACTTTGCTCGACTCAACTTTGTTTGCAAGATTATTTTTTCGCCGATGGCCTCGAGCCTTCTCAAAGCATGGACTTCATGATAAAAGACAAGCATTGGAACTTACCTATTCCCTATTACACTTTCAGATGATGATGATGATGGTCGAATTCATCATTCACCAACGGTAAGACAAAGACAACTAGAGGCAAAGGTGAATATAGTGACTGGCCTGATGATGAATTATATAATGGTGGGGGTGATTTGCGCAGCAGTAACCTTGCCAAACGCATCTTATTGCAAGGGCAAGACTGGATATGCTTATGGTTTCGGTGATTGACGGAAGTGAGTTCACAGTACACGCATGCCCCATATGTGCTGGTTCCTCCACGCACACGAACCAGGCTTCAACGCGGAGTATCTGATCTCATTTGGGCGAGAAGTGCTTTAAGAGCCAAGTTAAGGAGCCGCTGAAAACTGATCCTCAATCCAGACGGAGACAGGATTTTCTCACTGGCGGCAAACTGAAGAATCATAACTGATAGCAAGTTGTGATAGCCTAAAAGGGCGTTCGGTTATTTACAGTAAGCGATGTGCAGACCCTTGCTCATATTATTTTTTCCCCTGCCATGGTGACATTAGCAGGCCAAGTCAACCAGAAAAAAAGATTGGACAAAGTAGTTGAGGCCGCCGATTCGCACATGTCACATATGTACACATTTGTTATCTTTAGTCAGGCATGATGTTACCCAGTTTATGCGGCCTAGGCTATTACGCATGGTGCCTGTCGTAGAGATAGGCTCTCAATTGGCGTCATGCAAACCTGGACAGGACAGCAAAGCCTACCAAAACTGAAAAGTGTGGCTAGAAAGTTTAAGTCTGATGTTGGGAAAGTAAGCAAGAAAAACACCTCAACCACCGGATAGGCCGGATGTTGATTAGACGGAATTTCTGAAATCGAACACGCTAAGTGAAAAATGCGAGGAATAGATAATCAGTGTGGAATTTTTAACGGTTGTCAGTACTGTACAAAAAAACTCGCCTCTAGACCACCCCATACACGAAGAACACCCATTGTACTGGAATCGTCTTCATTTGTGGTGGGCCAAATAGACAATCGAGAGATCGGAGCCAGTCACTTCAGCGGAGTTCAGCGAGGGCATCGACGTTTTGTACACCCCAACCACAAGAGCCGAGAAGTCAGTGACGCTTGAGCTTGCTATTAGGGCAGAGAAATGGTAAGAATAGCTGTGAAAGCATTGGCGACTTGCTTTAGCACAAAATAATAGCCGCAGTACCCGCAATAAAAACATACGACAGAAGTAAGTAGTTCCAGAAAAATCGTACCAAAATACTCTACGGTTGGCAGATTTGGTATACAAATAGGAAGGAAGTTGCGGTTAAAGGTTCCCGACGCCCGGATATGGTGGTGTATCCAGGGTCCGCCACCTTTGCCGGGTTGGTGTAGAACCAATAGCAAGGTTCGAGTTTCTAACCTCATCAGAACTTAATGAGCTAAGTTGATGTAAATCCTTCGATATTTCTGAAATTTAAAAATCAGTGTATCTAACAGAATGTGCAAGGGGGACTGGTGCGCCAAACCCTTCGCGATTGTGTCACGAAGTGACGGAAAAGCGGCGAAGAACGAGTCTGGGATTGTAGTTAATACCTGTGCTATCAGATGGCTGAACCATGCAACACGTGGAATAGAAGAGTTGATAGTTTCATTAGGAGTACCGAAATTCGACTATTTCACACATTAACAGCCTTTCTTCTTCTTCTTCTTCTTCTTCTTCTTCTTCTTCTTCTTCGGTATTAAGATGGTTAATCGCCTGTCATAGTTGCGAATGACGATCTTAGTCTGTAGTTGCAGATGCGTGCAATAGTTAGTCACGGCGAGTTAACAGAAGTGTAACGAACCAAATTCCATCAATCAATCTAAGCGAGGCTGGACCGGAGCATGTTTTGTTATGGGTCTGAACAGCACCGAGTCTAGGTTGACGTCGACCAGGTGAGACAGAACCATGTGTGAAGCTGTGGACGTCAGGGCAGCGAAGTAGGTGGTGGAAGGGGCGACGTATGTGAATCCGGGTTTCGTAGCTACCACCTCGTACGTTCCAGTAATTGGACCCTACATTAGAGCCACAGGGATATAAGAGTCGGCGTGGTCTGCCTATTTTTTGATCGAATTTTATGAGCTCATGTAGTTGAGCTGCTGAGGTTAAACTGCTCTGAGTAGTGGTGGCGTAGTTCACCCACGTATTCGACGTGGTACGCAGTATACCATGCAGCTAAATGCCCAACACATATTTTCAAAAACTTTAAAAAACCGTTAGCTAAAAATGCAAGGACTTCTGGTCTTACCGACAACGCCTTTAATTAGTTCTGCGCCAGATGCATGGTTAACAGGCAGAAAAATCTGCGTAAATGATTTGTAGTAGTCTGATCAGAAGAGAGGTTACGAGGGCGATAGTCAAAATGCATGGCACTCTAAACAGCGAAACCAGACAGGATAAGCGCTGTGTGTCCACCATGAAAAGGCGGAACCATATTGCCACACTTAA
Organism: Schistocephalus solidus; assembly: GCA_017591395.1. NCBI lineage: Eukaryota > Metazoa > Platyhelminthes > Cestoda > Diphyllobothriidea > Diphyllobothriidae > Schistocephalus > Schistocephalus solidus. The sequence goes on from WEDG01011332.1 coordinate 63,376, forward strand.
AAGAACGCGTACTCAAACGATGGAAATAAATGTTTGCAACGATCTAATTAAAGGATTCAAAAGACCATTTGGCGAGCAAATGCGTGCGTTAGATAACTTCTCGTCGGGCCAAAACAGCTACATTGAACGTGATACAAGTTTAGAAAACATGCAATCAATAATGTTCGTTTGTTCATACAAAACATATTTGCATGAACAGACGAACATTCGTGATTGCATGTTGATAAAATTGTTCCACGTTCCATACAACTGCACTGGCCTAATGAGAAGTCAGCAAAAGCACGCATTTTCTCGTCAAATGATCTCTTGAATCTTAAGTTTTATTAGCATTACATACCTGTTTATTTGATTAAGGTAGGAATGCTATTTTAGGGTTTGCGTTTCTGGCTGAGCCTAATAAAATGCTTACGGTCCAGGTTAGAGCTGGGTTAAGCTTGCTTACCACAGACCGCATTACCAGATCCAAACTTATTTGACGAAAAATCTTGAATATCCTATTTTCAGACCGTTTGAACACCTCTAATTTGCATTTTCTATATTGCGCGTCTGTTCAAAAATCTCATTGGAGCAATAAAGAGTATTCTCGATGCCTTCTACCGACTCCGTTTATTGCCTCAATCAACTGACATACTGTTAAAACGAATAGTATCAGCCCGTTCCATTTTACAGGATACTGTGCTCTAATTTTTCAGGAAATTTACGCATTAGATCCTTGAAACACCGCTAAGCGATGACGGAGAGCAGATGAAGGTTCATGGTCGTGTGCGAGAAGCAAGACAATAGGAATTACAGTGAGGGTTTTTGGATCGTGTGAAATCGAAGACTGAGAGGAATAGCAAGCTCGCGTTGTCGCAGGCGGCGGCAAAACCCGAAATCAAATGCGATCAGTGAAGGCTCGGATCAACACTTTAATTCAGGTAAACCTAACGCACGACAAGTTCGACTGTCGTAGTATGACGATGTCCACCGTATGCTCCACACCATGGTGGTGCAGGGACGGTGACTCGTGCGTGGACTAGTTTAAGTGATATTAGCCTTGCGCTGCAGCTACCGCATTCTCTCCTCCTCCCCCACCTGAGCCCAGTGTCATGACAGAATCAATAAGATCGTAGGCGGGGAAGAGCGCAGGTGGCTGGTGCGGCCGGAGCCGCCCCTGGGCGTACCACCACACCTGGCTCGGATCCCACGGAGTGAGAGTGCCATAAAGGCCACATTAAGAAGGAGCCATTGCAGCCTGACTCTCAGTCCACCAGTCAGCCCTAGTTAATCCATCAGTCGGCAACCTTCTAAGCCACGGCTTTTAGCACACCGTGAAAGTTTCAAGCGCGTCAGATTGTTTATAGTGAGGAAAATGTCCTGAGCCGTCAACACCACTCTCTTCTCCACCCCCACAATCGGACCCCTTCCAAACCGATCAGTTGCTGACGCGGAAGTGGGCGCAGCTGCTGATGGCTTCGTCTACGTGTACTACGTACACGACCTGCACCAAAAAAACAAGCACCAGGATTTCCCAAAACATGCGGGTTGAACGGCTCACATCTCATATGGGTGAGTACTGGAGGTCACGTTACGAAGGAGCCACCGCCGCCTGACTCTCAGACCACCAGTCAGCCACTCCACACAACACACATTAGAATGACTGCGAGGTCTGAGTGTAATTGTCAGTTAGCCACCTTCTAACCCACTACAAGTACCGAACCCTGATATTCTCAAGCTCAGATCACACATGGAGCATAGGAGCCACATGGCGAATGAGCCGAGGATCATACTTGCCTCTCAAACAAATATGTAGAATGAAAACATGTATTTTGTGGTGTTGCGTGTTATCATGTGAGGTGCAGAGGCTGATGAGGGGAGATTTAGTGCTGATGGGTGCGAAAGATGTGTGGGCATTGCGGTGGATTCCACTTTCGTGAATGCGCATGTGACCGAGCAGGCCCATGCGATGAGTGAAAGCGCGGGGTCAGTGAGGGCATTGGAGGCAGCAGTCTCTGCTGTGTGTTGGTGCTTCAGGCACTGGTTCGCCAGTCTCTGTGCGATTGATTCGCAAGTGACCGACCAAGCCGATATTTAAAGTTAATGTGCGATCGCAATTAGGACAGTTTAGTACCGAGTCCCCATCGTTAGTACTGGGGACAGTGGTGGTGGAGCAGACAGGCGGCAGGTAGTCGGAGGTGGGGTTCGTCACCATTATCAGCGCAGGGGGTGGAGGAGTGTGGATGGTGTCGGTGATCGTGGGCGGCGGCGCATTGAAGAAATTCTTATCAGTGGTTGAGGTGATCGTCCTCGTGGGGTCTGAGGCAGGTATTGCAGAATTTGATGTTGTGGGATAGTTGTTGCATTGAGTTCGAAAATGTCCGACCAGACCGATTCACGCGCGGAAGGTGCGTTAACAGCGTGGGCACGTAGGCAGGGCTAGGGCATTGGCGATGCTGATCCAGGATGCTTGTGACCTGCGAGCCAACATTTTGACCTTAACAGCGGCGATCCGGTTGGCCTCATGCATTGCTGCACCAGTCATAAGGGACCTTATCCATACCTGTTAGTCACGAGCGAGGTCCTACCAAATCCCCGGGATGATTTAAAGTTGCTTCAAAGGGTCCTTGTAGCGTCGTTTTTAACCTCCCTGTCGGAAACCACCCGTAGCGACCTCTCCGGAGAAAATTCAGTTGGGTAGTTGCTCGTCGTCCATTCTCACCAGGTGGCCGCTCCATCGCAGTTGCCCTTGCCTCAGCATGGCGTGGATGCTGGGGATTTCCGTCCGCTCCAGGACTTCCGTATCCGGGATCCTGTCTTGCCATCTCAGCATCAGTATTCTGCGGAGGCAGCTGAGATGGAAGTGATTCAGCTTTTTGCCTTGGCTAGAGTACACGGTCCAGGTCTCCGCTCCGTAAAGGAGTGTCACCAAGACGACGGCCTTGCACTTTTATCCGTTTGGTGTTCAGGTGAATACCGTGGCGATTCCACACAGAGGCCTGCAGCCGGCCGAAAAGCCTGACTGGCTTTGGAGATCCGTTTAGCAACCTCGTCATCGATTCTCGTGTTGCGTGTCAGCGTGCTTCCCAGATAAGCAAAGAGTTCCACATTTTTTAGTTGAGCGCCGCTGACATTTATTCGGGGAGCGTTATATTTTGCGCTGGGCGGCGGTTGACGCATGACCATCGTTTTGGCTACACTGCTTGTTAATCCAACATTGGCGCAGCATGCGGCGAAGAGGTTCATGCCCCTTTGCATGTCCTCCTCCGTCACGGTGTTAAGGGCGCAGTCGTCCGCGAAAAGCAAGTCATGGACTGTAGTCGTAGACACGCGCGTTGGAGCCTGCATACGCCAACTGCTGAAAAGGTGCCCATCAGTTCTGTAGGCGATGCGGATCCCAGGGCGCTCATCAGCATAGCAGAGACATTAAGACTCCGTTGGTCACTGCGAATGCTTTGGATACCGTCCCGTTGTCAGTGACACGCCGCCATCCCATCATGAAGCTGACGCACCATGTGTGTGAACCGCTCCGAACAGCTGATTTTCTGCAGGATTTCCACAGTCGGTTGCGAATCACCGTGTCAAAGGCATTCATCAGATCCACGAAGTTAAGTTAAATATGGGTGCGCATCTCCTGACACTTCTTTTGTAGCTGGTGGGCAGCAAAGATCATGTCGGTTGTTCCGCGGTGTCGGCGGAAGCCACATTGGCTTTCCGGGAGCAGTTCCCTACGCCAGCTGACCATTCAGACGATTGAGGAGGATACGGGCAAAGATTTTCCCGGCGAGGTTGAGCAACGAGATGCCTCTGTGATTATCACAGAGTTGCCGGTTCCCCTTCCGCTTGTAGAGATGGACGATGGTCGCTTCTTTGAAATCCTGAGGAACTTGTCCTTGGTGCCACATCTCCTGAAGAGCGTTGTGAGTTCTGCCATCAGCCGGGACCCACCGTGCTTGTAGACTTCCGGTGGGATTGCGTCGGATTCCGGTGCTTTACCGCCGGAAATCTGCTGCACGGCCCGGATGGTTTCTGGTAGGGAAGGCGGCAGATCCAGGTAATTATTAGTGTCCACTTGAGGGAGCCGGTCAATGACAGCATCGGAGATGGCTGATGAGCAATTAAGGATAATTCTGAAGTCCTCGGCCCAGCGCTTCAGAATTTGCGATTCCTCTGCCCGAAATGCTGTGCCATCAGAGCTGAGCAGCGGTGCGATCCCTTGATGCAGGGGCCGTAGATGGCTTTGAAGAAGTTTTTCATTTCACTGTGGTCCACATACCCCTGGAATTCCTCAACATTTCGGACCATCCAGGCATCCTCCATCTCTCGCATCCGTTGCTGTACAAGGCAGCGGCATATGGAGAAGGCTGCTTCGGTGGCGTCAGTCCGAAGGTTCCATGTAGAGTTTATGTAGTCGATTTTTCTCCGCGAGTAAGTTGCTGATGTCAGCGTCTGTCGTCAAACCAGTCCTGGTTTTGACGGCGTGCGCGTCCGAGGACTTCGAGGGTGGTGGACTGGATGAAGTTAAGCAGTTGACAACATCATGTCTCCACGGCGGCGTTATTAGCTGGAACACTCAGGCCATCCAGTTTCTGGATTATCTGGTTGTTGAAATAAAAGCAGTGAGCAGGCAAATTTAACAACGAGTATTTAACTTATCTGGTGATCGCTTACCTTAGGCCCTTCGTTGGAGCCTCATCTGGGAGATGACGAGGCGGTGATCCATCCAACCATCGGCATTGCGGATCGCCTTTGTCACCAGCACGTCCTATCGATCTCGCCTCTGGACGAGAACATAGTCCAGCAGCTGCCAGCGCCGCGACCAAGGGTGCAACCATGTGGCCTTCTCCCGCGTCGGAAGACAAAAGGTGTTTGGTGAGCAGGAGACGGTGTTCCGCACAGGGTTGCAAAAGGAGGCCGCTATTGTTACAGCTAGCGAGACCGTGGGGACCCAGCACTGCCTGCCCGGCAGCATGGTCTGTCCCGACGCGGGTGTTGAAGTCACCAAGGACAATTAATTTGCCTACCTCCAGCACAGTCGCCAGCAGGGCGTGCAGGTCCTCGTAGAATTTGTCCTTCACCGCATCATAGCTCGTCATTGGAGGTGCGTAGGCGCTGATGATGTCGGCGAACTTGTATCCTTGAAGAGGCAGGCGCAGGCTCATCAGGTGATCATTGATACCCTGCGACAGACAGGGCAGACATCCCACGTTGTCGTTCCGGATGGCAAAGGCGACACCAGCGTTGCGTCGCTCTACCTTTGACCAGCCACTCCGAAAATAAGGTGTAGCCGGTACCCAAACTCCAGCTAACCCCTGCTCAGAGAATCGGGTCTCGCTGAGAGCAGCAATGCCCACTTTGTAGCGCACCAGTTCCCGAGCGACTGGCGCCATCCTCCATTCCGACCGGTTGCTCCTCGGATTGTCTAAAAGGGAACGAACATTTCCAGGCTGCTAGTGAGAGCGGACTCACCCGAGCAGCCAAGAGACCATGGCGCGGGGAGTGGGGACGGTGGGCATTGTTGTTTGTTCGAGTTTTACGATCACGTATTTTGCGATCTGTGAGCCGCAGCCGACTGGCGGGCTGCGTACTGGCCCCCACCCTCTTCAGTCTTATGTTCTCTGCTATGCTGATGAACGCCTACCGTAATGAGCGCCCTGGGATCCGCATCGCCTACATAATTGACGGGCACCTTCTCAACAGTCGGCGTATGCAGGCTCCAACGCGCGTGTCTACGACTACAGTCCATGACTTGCTCTTCGCGGACGACTGCGCCCTTAACACGGTGACGGAGGAGGACATGCAAAGGGGCATGAACCTCTTCGACGCAGGCTGCGCCAATGTTGGATTAACAAGCAGTGCAGCCAAAACGGTGGTCATGCGTCAACCGCCGCCCAGCGCAAAATACAACGCTCCCCGAATAAAAATGTCAGCGGCGCTCAAATAAAAAATGTGGAACCCTTTGCAAATCTGGGAAGCACGCTGTCACACAACACGAGAATCAACGACGAGGTTGCTAAACGGATCTTCAAAGCCAGTCAGGCTTTCGGCCAGTTGCAGGCCTCCGTGTGGAATCTCCACAGTATTCACCTGCACACCAAACTGATAAAGGTACAAGGCCTTTAAGGAGCGGAGACCTGGACCATGTACTCGAGCCAAGCCAGAAAGCTGAATCACTTCCATCTCAGCTGCCTTCGCAGAATACTGAAGCTGAGACGGCAAGACAGGATCCCAGACACGGAAGTCCTTGAGCGGACTGGAATCCTTAGCAGCCACGCCTTTTGTGAGGCAAGCGCAACTGCGATGGAGCGGCCACCTGGTGAGAATGGACGACGAGCAACTACCCAACCGAATTTTCTACGGAGATGTCACTACGGGTGCTCGCCGACAGGGAGTTTAAAAACGACACTACAAGGACCCTTTGAAGAAACCTCTGAAGCAACTGCAAATCAACCCGGCGACCTGGGAGGACCTCGCCCAGGACACGAACAGTGACCTGGATCTGCCATCTTCCCTACCAGAAACCATCCGGGGCGTGCAGCAGATTTCCAACGGTAAAGCACCGGAATCTGACGCAATCCCACCGGAAGTCTACAAGCAAGGCGGGCCCCAGCTGATGACAGAACTCACAACACTCTTAGTGGAGGTATGACGCCAAGGACAAGTTCCTTAGGATTTCAAAGACACGATCAGCGTCAATCACTACACGCGGAAGGGGAACCGGCAACTCTGTGATAATCACAGAGGCATCTCGTTGCGCAACATCGCTGGGAAGATCTTCGCCCGTATCCTTCTCAATCGTCTGAACGGTCACCTAGAGTAGGAACTGCTCCCGAAAAGCCAATGTGGCTTCCGACTACACCGCGGAACAACCGACATGATCTTTGCTGCCCACCAGCTACAAAAGAAGTGTCAGGAGATACGCACCCACCTTTAACTTACCTTCGTGGATCTGACGAAAGCCTTTGACACGGTGATTCGCAACGGACTGTGGAAATCCTGCAGAAAATCAGCTGTTCTGGAGCGGTTCACACACATGGTGCGTCAGCTTCATGATGGGATGGCGGCGCGTCACTGACAACGGGATGGTATCCGAAGCATTCGAAGTGACCAACGGAGTGAAGCAGGGCTATGTACCACACGACACGACAGTTCGACCGTCATAGTCCGACGAGATCAGCCGTATGATCTACGGAAGGGAGGTGCAACGACGGTGACTTGCGCGTGATTTAGTTTAAAGTGATAGTAGACTTGCGCTGCATCTACCACACTCTCCTCCTCCCCCACCTGAGCCCGGTGTCATGACAGAGTAAATAAGACCGGACATGGGAGAGGGCACAAGTGGCTGGCGCGATTGGAGCCGTCAATGGGCATACCACCACATCTGGCTCGGATACTACGGAGTGGGAGTGCCATAAAGGCCATACTAAGGAGCCATTGCAGCCTGACTGTCAGTTCGCCAGTCAGCCACTCCACACAAAATACACATTGGGCTGACTAAGCGATCCGAGTTATTCCGTCAGTTTGCAACCTTCCAAGCCACGGCTTTTAGCGCACTGTGATAGTTTCAAGCGCGTCAGATTGTTTATAGTGAGGAAAATGAGCTGAGCTGGCGACCTCACTGTCTCCCCCACCTCCACAATTAGACTACCGTTCAAGCCAGTCAGTTTTCTGATGTGGGAGTGAGCGTATTGGCTGGCGGGTCAGCATACCCGTCTTCGCGCGCCACAGCACGACGCACACACTAGGATATAATAAATTAGGGGATATAGAGGAGCCAACGCCGTCTGCCTCCGAGTTCACTGGTCAGCCAATCGACGCACACAGCACATACACTGGGCCGACGGCGTGAATTGGTGTAAGCGTCAGATTGACAGCCTTTAAAACCAAAATTTATAGGAAACCGTGATATTCACAGGTACATGATGATGATTATGATTATGATGGTGTTGTATATGTATTGGTGTAGATAGTGTGCGCTGATATGGCTTAGCCTCCGGTGGTTTACCGCAGGTTGTCGTGGATGCGCATGTGTCCTAATAGGCCCATGCGGTGTGTAAATATGCGGGAGCAGTGAGGGTAATGGAGGTGGGCGCGTCGACTGTATGTCGGGGCTCCAGACACTGGTTCATCAGCCTCCGTGCGATGGATTCGCAGGTGACCGACCAAAGCCGATGCGTGAGTTGAAGTTGCGGGCGCAGTGTGGGCAGGAGAAATCGGTAGAGGCTGGGGGGATGTCATTCATGGTAGTGGGGGTGGCAGGGGCGCTAAAAATGGCAGGAGCGGAGGGTGTGCATCGTGTATCGGTGTTGTCAGTATTGTGGTGAATTCGACTGTCATGGATGCGCATGCTACCGAATAGGCCCATGCGATGAGTGAATGCGCGAGGACAGTGAGGGCAGTGGAGGCGGCGATCTCTGCTGTGTGTCGGTGCTCCAGGCCCTAGTTCACCAGTGTATGTACGATGGATTCGCAAGTGACCGACCAGGCCGATGCATGAGGTGAATGTGCGGTCGCAATGAGGACAGTTTAGGAGAGAGTCCCCATCGCTGATGGCGGCGGCAGCGGTGGTGGTGGAGGTAACAGGGGATGAGTATTGGGATTTGGTCTCTATGATGGTGGGAGTAATGGAATTGATGCCAGGGGTGAGAGTGGGGGAGTCAGGAGGGTTAGCAGAATTTGACGTACAAGTTAGAATTGTCGGATTGTTGGTGCATTGCGTCCGAATATGTCCGACCAGGCCGATTCGCGCGCGGAAGGTGCGTTGACAGCGCGGGCATGTTGGCAGGGCCTGGGCATTGGCGGTGTTGGTCCGGGGCGCTGGTGACTTTCGTGCTGCTCTTTTGGTCTTGGCGGCGGCGATCCGCTAGGCTGCGTAGATTGCTGCCCCGGTCAGTTCCGGGCGAGGTCCTCCCAGGTCGCCAGATTGATCTGCAGTTGCTTCAGAGAGGTCTTCAGGGTGTCCTTTCAGCATTGTACTTGACCTCCTTGTCGATGAGAATCCATGGCGACATCTCCATAGAAGAGTCGTGTGGGTAGTCGTTCGTCGTCCATCCTAACAGGGTTACCAATCCAGCGCAGTTGCAGTTGTTTCAGCTGAGCATAAATGCTGAGAAGGCCTGTTCGTTCCAACACTTCCGGTGGGCGATCTCGTCGTCAACTTTGGTGCTGCGGGAGTGATTGCTATCCAGGTACGTGAAGGTATCCACAGATTTAAGTTGGGCGCCATTGCGATTGACCTGAGCTGCAGTGTAGATGGTATTTGACGGCGACTGATGCATAACAACCGTTTTCTCAGTGGTGATGCGAAGTCCGCAGTTGTCACAGGCGGCAGCGATGAGGCCCATGCTCCTTTGCATTTCCTCGTCTGTCGTTGCATTGCGTGCGCAGTCTTCAGCGAAGAGAAGTGCGCGGATTGTGGCTGTGGAGACACGCGAGCGGAAGTGCATCCATCGTTGGTTGAGGAGTCGGCCATCCATCCGGTAGGCGATGCGGATCCCGGGTAGACGTCCGTTAGCATGGCACGGGAACATGAGAATGAAGAGGATAGGTGCAAGGACGCAGCCCTGCTTCAATCCGTTGGTCACTGCGAATGCTTCGGATACTGTCCCGTTGTCAGTAACGCACGCCATCATCCCGTCGTGAAGCTGATGCACCATATGCGTGAAACGTTCTGGACAGCCGAATTTAATGCATGATTTTCCACAGCCCATCGCAATTCACCATGTCAAAGGCTTTCGTCAGATCACGAATTGAGTTAGTGAGATAATGACCGATTCACCGGGGCCACCTACGTGATTGCATGTCACCCTCGCAGTATGACTTTTTCGACCGTGGGGGAGGAGGGAAGGGTGAGGAGAGAGGGAGGAGGGGAGTGGTAGAAGTAAAAAATAAAGGAAAGGAGGAGAGAGAGAGAGGAGGAAAGAAGGGCGAGAGGAGGAGGTGTAGGAGAAGTAGGAGGGGAAAGGGGAGTGGGCTGGGAAGAGGAGAGGGGGAGGGCAGGGAGGAGGGCAGGGAGGAGGGGAGAGGGGGAAGGGAGCAGACGTACCGTGTGTGAAGACACACACAACACCGGAGACCCTCACGTGGTTGTGGTGGTTGCCCGGAGGGTGGCCGCTGGGAAGAACCAGCTTCAAGGAGCCACATGTGAGATTTGGGTACCAGCTAGAGGCGGCCACAGGAGCATTCACCACCTATACGAGACAGATGGAGCGACCAAATACTACCTGTGTGATGCTACCCATAACTAGTACCCCCTACACCCACACACACACGTAAGTTCAACCGTCGTATTCGAACGATGTCCATCGTGTACTCCAAAGAAGAGTGATGCAGGGACGGTGACTTGTGTGCAAATTAATTTTAAATGATAAAAGACTTGCACTGCATCTACCGCACTCTATCATCCCTAACCCGCCTGTGGCCGGTGTCAAGACATAGTCAAGAAGACCGGAGGCGGGGTTAGGCGCAGATGAAGCATCTCCCACGGAGTGAGAGAGCGGGTTGCGGTATGAGCCTGCGTATACGCTTGCCCAAGTTGGGCACGCGCACCCCCATGTGCAGCCTTTGTTATGGGACCGCATCCCAGAATAATAATGCCTGCTGCACCCTGATTTGGCCCCATGTTGATCCAGTGCATCTACCACGCGACCCGTTTAGGGAGCACACATACAGACACACGTTGACTGAGACGGGAACTGAAAACAGAGTTTTAGCCAAGGAATCACAAAATTCCGTGTATCCGGTCCGGCCACTTACCACAAAGCTACCGAGAAGGAAAGTAACAGTTCCAACTCAAAATCAAAACGAAGACATACGCTCCCCTAAAGCAACCACACAAGTTGAACCGAATTGTCTCCAAGCAAACAGTTTTAGTTCCTGTCTAGATAACGAATCGAACTTATGATATTAACATGCTGATAAACCAGAAAACAAGAAACACTAAAAAAAACAACGAAAGGGACAAACCAAGAGTAGACGTGCTCGAGTTCGGAGCAAATTTGGGCAAATCAGTGAGTGAATGAACGACCCTTGGACGAAAGACTTTTTCCACGAGATCCCCGACTGACTGAGACGACGAAGGGCCGTGAATCTTGCGTGAGGAGCAAAATTTGAGTATTGCCTTTTTGGGAATGAGGCGAAAGGCTGTTGAACGCCCACCTGAAAGACTTAAGAGTTGTGCTGAGGTTGGGAGCTCCGTGCCGGAGGCCTTAGCGCTCATTGGAACGGCTAGCGTAGGCGCGAACGGATCGTTCACGCGGGTAGTGGAAATCTGAGAGAACAGTTGAAATATATCAATTTTCAGGCAATATAAAAACAAATTATGCGAAAATGAGCAGAGCATCTGTAAAAACCAATCCTTCCAACGATAAGTTAGACAAAAACAGTAATATTCCGGTGAAAGAATAACTGCGCGCACGATTGACTCAAACTTGACCTCGAGAAACTGGACGTTTTATAAATTACATGAATGTTCTATAAAAACAGCACACCGATGCTGAGAGCAACGCAGGTACCACGTGAAATCGGTAGATGGAGAAAAGGGAAATTTCTATCGACTCCCCTGTTAAGAATATTTATTTTTCAGAGTCAAACTAAGCCATTGCTTGTGCTAATCATCTGATTTTCAGCTTGGTGAATCCTAGCTGAAGGCCACGCTTATGCCATTTCACGCTAGGCGAATGATACGGAAGTTTCGCAGGCGATTATGGGAGTTAATAGTTCAAGCAGTCGGTTCCACCACCAGCACCACCACCACCACCACCAAACCATGCACATACCTTGGCTTAAGTTTCCAGTCCATCTACCACACAACTTGTGCTGAATAGTCAGGACTGATTGGTACGGAAAGCAGGAGGGTCAATATAGAAAGGGAGCAAATGAAGGAAGCAACGACCCCATGTAAAACTATAAATCAAGGTACTGCGAAAGCGTCGTTAATTGCGACTGGTCGATAAATTCAAGAGTTTCTTAAGTGGCATCAAATAGCGGTCTAACAGAGAAGATGAAACGGTTTTTAACAACCTGAAGTCGGAAGAATTGTACGACGGCGCCCTCTTTTAGAGTAGACAACATCTCCTCAGGTGGATTCCACAACGTGAGGGGCAGTTCTAGCGCAGAAAAAGGAAGAATGACCATTACGTTATTAATCTATGTAGTCCAAAAACTTGCAGAAATGTCCACTGTCAGTACAATAAGTCATTGAATCTTGTAAGTGTGCCAGAGGGTGTGGTTACAAATGAGTCGGAAAATGTAACCGTTATCTTATTATCTTATATTCGGCTACTTTGTTACGGTAGCGGGGTATGAGGAAATCCACACATGTTCCAGGGGAGGGGGGCGGGAGGGAAAAAGTGATGATAAGTCAGTATTACTGGATGCGCTGAAAGTCACGCCTTGCCTACTCAGTCCTCCTCTGGACTGAGGGCCAGGCCGTACCAAAGGTCGCTTTACGGAAAAGCCCACATTGGTGGATAGGTGCTCACCGATAGGTTACGGGACTCAATCGTCCCATGCTACCTTGGGGCTCGTTCTCAAGCCCCTCCAGCGGCCGCATCGACTTGAGGTTCGAATGGGTTCGCGCTGAGTGAAAGAGCAGCACGTGTAGACGGGGGCTCTACGAAAGGTCAGCTACTGCACCCTCTTCCACTTCAGTCGTCTTAATCCTGCCCGATCAGCATGGGTATGCGTGAGGAGAGTGATGCACATGAAGCACAGTTTTCCTTCACCGATCGCCGTTTCCCCAAGGTCAACAAGTGGTGGACTTTGTGGCCTGCGACAAACTACTAAAGCGATAGCGGTATTGAGCACTGGTTTGCGGGGGAAGCTAAGAAGTGATCAGACCAAAGGGGTTGTCCAACGGGTCCGACTGGTCCCCTGTGATTTGGCTGCGGATTAACCAAATTACCGACCAGCGTCCTATAAGAGCATTAAGGTGGCGAAGAGCAAGGAGGAAAAGTCAGAAAAACGGAGAACAAGGCAGTTAAGTCTTCGATAGTGAATAGTATACCCAACAGTTATAAAAATGAGATAATTACAAAAACTGTATGAATTAATAGGACAGTGTGGTGGGAGGCGAGCAAGTACAACATTATTGCCGTAAGAAAAAAATCATAAACTTTGAAGGTGGCCACATAACATGGCTAGTGAGAAACGCCGTCTAAAAACCCAAAATGACCCGACTGGCTATACAGGGACTAAGTAGCCCACGTTTTTCACTTATCAGAACAGATTGGTGTGACCGAATCAGAGTAGACAAACACGGTGGCTTTTCAAATAGCACAGCGCCAGAATTTATAAAATGGCACCCTTAGAGACGTATTCCAAAGATGAATGACGTGTTAACTATTCAGTCGAATAGAAATTGAGAAATATCCGCAAGGGACTAGCCGAGACCGGATCCTTGAAGCCGGAAAGGGAGAAGGACAAGCAAATGAGAAACGAATGAGCAAATAATTTAAACACACCAAGTTTTCTCTCAACGTCCTTCGGATGAAGACCTGCCAGGTGAAGACGAAGAAGAGGTGTGACCTGGTGGGAACAAGCAAAGGGCAAGAATCACTACTTGAAACGATGACAAATTTGCGAAACATGCAAAACGCGCCGGTAGCCTCGTTGACATCAATATGAAGCAAACCCCTTCCAGAGGATGAAAAACTTACAATAATTCATGCATGGTGATATGGTGACTTTCTGACAAAAATGGTGAGTCATTCGAACAAAAAGTAAACAGCAAAGCCCTACTTGGTAATATATGAATCATAAATTAACTTTCACATTCAATGTTAAAGCGACGGTCTCATATGGAAGTCCTTATTTTTTATTACCATAGTCGTTTTACTACGGATCCTCGCGAATGGGGTGAAGAAAACGACGATGCAAGGACATATTGGTGACAAAGCTCAACCAAGGGACATGGTAAACGCCCAATTAGGATCAGCAGGCATGGTAATCCGAAGATAAAGGGGGAGCAATAATATTCGGTGACAACTGAATACAGGAGGCTGATCAGTCAAAACTGGGACTCAACCCCTCTCAACGTGTCTCCACTGCCAACTAACAGTCAGAGCATGGATTAGCCACACCGCCGCACCTCCACAAAAATTTCAACGCGATCCTGCTGCATACTACCATTACCACCACTGAAGACCCCCAACCACACGAAACAGATGTTATACTTCCGGATCACCCTGGTCAGAGAGTTCCAAAGACATTACACAAAGGACACCGTTGGGGCGCACAAAAACCGCCAACCCTATCTGCTTCCTCTAGAGACGAACGTTCATGAACTTACATGTCTTTTAACAACAAGCAGACCATAGCGGCTCGCGGTGTAATAAGAAGAACGTACTACGTTGCAAAGGAAGAACCCGGATCCGCGCATGCTGCTGCCTTCTGTAACCCATAACGCTGTGATAGCTACACCAAACCCACTACTACAGTTGCCCAAACAGACCAAAGCCCACCCATATTACCCTAATTCGCGGAAGTACTTGTTTGTTAAACATCATCACTGGCCCGTTCAGGTAGCTGGGAATGCGTCGTAGCTCGATTTGGGAATCGGTGCATTGGGTACCATTCGGGTCCATCTTACCTGTTGATATTACCTCCACACATGACAGCTCGATCAGCGTGAGTGACGACATCGACTGCGTGCTCCACGGAGTGTGCGCAGCACCGATAACCTGAGCGTAAATTCGTTCGTAATGAGGCAGACTTGCAATACATCTACCTCACTCTCCCCTCCCAATCCATCAGGCTCCGATAACAAAAAACGTCTAGACGACCAAAGTTGGGGTCGGGCGCAATAGCCGACGAAGCTAAACAGCCAACCTATGCGTGCCACACACAGTCTGGTCTCTCCCCCCCCCAGAGCGGGCGGGTCGGAGCTCATGTGCATGCGAGTGCCATAAAGTTCACATTAAGAAGCCCTTGAGTCCGAATCTGAGACCGCCAGTCAGTAACCACACATACACATACTGACCATGAGGAACAACTTATCCAGTCAGCCGGCAGCCTTTGAAGCCATGACTTGAAGCCCGTCGTGATACATTCACGCCTGCCCGATTGTTTAGTGAAGAATACGCTGGTTTGTTGTGAAGATTGATTTCCCAGCATCAACCCCAGTCTCTCTTCCTTCGTACATGCACCAGTCGACTGTCCGAGCCTGTCAATCATCTGGTGGTGGGATCGAGCACACTGGTTGACGGAGCTAGAACAGCTCATCTACGTGTGCTACATGCGACCTGATCACTTCATTCACCAGGACACACAGAGGGACATGCTGTCCACTTAGGTGAGATGTTCATGATCTGACGCGGCACCAACCAAACCGGCGACGCTGAATTAGATCGCGTGCTTGCTGTGCGAAAAAGTATGATTGTGACGGGAGGTGGCACGTGCCGTAGAGGGTATTCATATGCGGTCTAGGATTGCTTGGTTGACATCTGGCGCATTCGGGATTGATTCCTTAGGAAATCCTGTTTGGACAGTCAGATTACCGTATCCAAATTTGTGGATTCCATACTTTGCGGTAGGCTGGGCGAGTAACTTGACCTAAGGTTGATTATACGCACGACTCCCGGTGAAGGCCTCGCAGGTCAGTTGGCTAGAGCGTTGGTTGTAATAAGGCCTTCCCATTGCAGGTGCGAGTTTGATTCCCACCAAGTTTTTCAAAAGTGGGTCAAAAAAGGTATTCAAATCTGTCAAATGAAGATCAGAGGACGCCATCAAGTCAGACATTGGAAATGCGTCATGGAAGTCCATATCTTCTTCGCCTCCTCCTCCCTCCTCCTCCTCCTCCTCCTCCTCAGAAACCAATAAAATCTACAGGAGTCCATCGACATATCTTGATTGAGGGGGTTGAACACGCACGATTGCGTATGCGTGTGAAATCCAGTCGAGATCTCGTAGTTGGTCACACAGCGAAGGGTCATCGGCAATTGAAGTGTTACCGACAAAAACGAGGGTGAATGAAATGTTCACTTCTAGTTTATTTTCCCTTACTATTCAGCTACATCCCGGCTTCATGCCTGAGAGCATCCGATGCTCGAACTCGCACTAGCTGATGGGGAAGGTTACTCGGAAACAGCCATTCCTCCCTTGCTCTTGTCGGTAGCACACATCGACCAATGCAACGTTGCTTCCGAGATGTCAAAGTGTGTTCATATTCCTCGCACAATATCAAAATGGTGATATTTAAACAGAATAGGGTAAATGGGGACCGCAAATTCGGAGGGAGACCCACTTGAAAGGAGTGGCAATCATTCTTTAAGCACGAGGCTAAAATGGCACCTGCTAATCTAGTTTCTTTGGCAACTTTATTTGGTATAGGGTCCGATGACCCCTATTTATGTCAAGCCTGGTTTGTGTAGAGCTATGCACGAAGTTGTGTGATGCGTAGAAGTGGTGCCATCCCCGTTAACAAATACACCGATACCCACGTCAAGTCGCTTGTACACTGTGTTGGTGAATGTGAGGGGAGTAACGCAGAGGCCGTGCACATCGGATTAGTTCAAAATAAATTTATGTGCAAGGGAACATCGTTGGTAATGAGAGTGACGCAGGCAATTGAGCATGCGCTTTCAAGGCAAAAAAACTGAAAGCTTGGAAAAGATGCCAAAAAGAGTACAGCTTGCGAGCTTAAATGAACTAAGACTTGAGGCGCACAAATTACCTCCCTCTTTGGTACCGTCTGGGTTAACAGCTCACGCAGTGTAGATTCCTTGAAATGCAGTACTGCATCTCGTTGAACCGTGGAGAGACTTGCTTCTGCGAGATCGGGATCCGGTGCCCCATTGATAGCATTCCAAAGGGCTTCTCCATCCAGTCCAAGAGAGGCTAGCGATTCTGATGTTGGCTGACTGCGGCGAAGCCGTTTTGAACCTGGTAAAGAAGGAAGGTAAGAGAAGAAATTAATAACAGAATACTTACAACGCAAAGTGGGGGGTGGAGCAAGGTGGGGAAGGCGGAGATCGTGTGCGTCTCCAAAACGGAGTGGGCAAGCAAACACAGGAAGCCTAAAGGAAATGGGCACTCAAGCGGCAGTTGAAGTTGCGAAAAATAAAACCGCAAAGGAGTTGGCGCACCGAAAAATAGTCAGACGTGGCAATCAAAACTAGCTAAGTCGGGGAAATCCCTAGCGTCCCGTGCAGGCACATAGGCGGACATGAATGTCGGACTCAGTGTATAATAACCTCCATCAGGGCTTGGAGAAAACTAGAAGTCATCTCCGAAATGACCAAGTATTTAACCACTTTTGGATAATTTAACACCACCAAGTCCTTCAAGGGACTAGAATGGAATCCAAGGTTCCTCAGGAAATATGGTGCACTATTGCGAACTATTCTTCCTCGCCATGAAGAGCAAGGCCTACAATAAAGTCGTACACAGCAACCTGGGCGTTCGTTCGACTCTAGATCAAAGGGGGTCAATCGTAATTCTCGAAACATACCCAGCTGTCTTTTAACTTTCCATCCACCTGGGCCCTTCAGACACATAATCATGCTTTAGCAGAGTGTGCCAGGAACCACAAGGCAGTACGCAAAAGCTCCCCGTTGTTTTTACGTAGCTAAGTGCGTGGCAAATGTTAGTAAAATGGGACCTTCGAAAACAGCCTGCATTATGCTAGGTTCGATGCCTCCTGATAGGAGGCAGAGACAGAGTGAGCCGGTAAACGACGCGTAATTTTCGTGCAAAGCCCCTAGAGATTATGCCTATTTAGGTTTGAGGTAAGCTCACAGACAAAAATATCACGCAGAACAAATAAATCGCCAGCCGCTGAATATGAAGGGCATGGTCGGGCAACCGGAAATGAGAGGTACGAGTTGTAATCAGACGGTCAGATAGTCTAACAGACACGTAGACAGAGGGGAGACATAAGGGCGAAGTGGAGAGATGCGGCGCGCGACTGAAGGAAAGCGTATTGACAAAGTGGTTGTATGCCGGCAAAGCTGGCAGTTTGTTATTTTCGTGGAACGCCTACGGAAGACGAAAAAAACTGTTAAAGAAACTTCTGTCCTACAGTAACGCGTCCCAAGGTTTTACAGGGGCTACGAAAAATGGGTTAAAAAAGACTCACAGATGGTAAATATTCGTGGGTGGAGAAGCAAAAACACTTTAGGAAAGTACCGCACTTCCGTATCACTGAAATCCAGAAAACGTGAATTCGAGAAGGACAAAAATGCATGGACGGTCAGCAAATTGCAAACTTTTGTTAACGAAGTTCAGATAGAAACTTATGGTGCGAACTTTTGCCAATGAAAGAGGCAGTCAAAAGTATCTAGGCAACATATTCTACAAAGAGGCTTCTGAAAGCACAATGCACAACCTTAATCTTGGGTTTCGCGAACTTCTATATCAGAGAGTCAACTTTATTTCCAGATATTCTGTTTGAATCGAATATTCTTTTGAAAGTCATTCTAATCTAGTAAAAGGCGAAAATGTGAAGCAGTATCATGAGGAAAGATTAAATTTAGTGCATACATTTGGGCGAGGAGGAGAAGTCTCCAGCAGCTTTATCGAAAGCCACTTGGCAGTTTCTCTCGTGTTCACGGGAGGCGGCCTCTTCAGATCGAGGATCACGGAAGATGCGGTGTTTCCGCTCGTTTTCCGAGTCCTCAGAGCGCGTTTCCATGAACTGGAGCTGAAAACGACGCTAGCAAAGAAAGAACTTTAAACAAGGGGCGACGTCAACCCACTCTGACCCCTATATAAACGAGTGGCAATATGCACACTACTTTCTAAAATTCAGTAGTTAACATAAGTGGTCTAAATTGCTTACTTGAACAAGAACGAGGATGGAACTAACGGGACCACCGTCAGCGTGCAGTGACGACAAAGGAATCGGACAAAGGCTAGTGATGTGGTTTGGAGAGGTGGGCACATAACCAAGACGCGCAGTAGGATGCGCCATTCGGGTCGAGTTGGCACCCAGTCGCAAAATGAGGCCACTTGAGGCACCAAACAGATGACTGTCCACGTCCTTCTGCACGTCCGTGTTACCACTGTCTTGGGGGTCAAGTCCGGCAGGCCGCTGCACTGCCTCAGCACCAGCGCAGACAAGTTTGTGCCAACGCGAATTCTCCCACTTGAGATAAGTTGGGCAAGGGCCTTATCGGGAAGCCAGTCCATGTGATACCAGCCGTCTGTCAGACGACCCTAAAATGTGAATTCGGGCAATACAGCCAAAGAGATAAAAAAAACTTCCAGTACGACACCAGGAAAACAGCTTTAAAATAGAAATATGTTCAAGGCGTGGAAATCTGAAACAAAAGTTTCGATAAACTAGGTAGAAAATGTATGAGAAAGACTCGAAAATCACAGATCAAGCTCACGAGTTATAGTCTGTTACCAGTTGGGCATAACAAAGAAAAGATTCGATCGGGGAACAAAAGGTTACCTGCCTATAAAGTTGGGGGCCTGAGTTAAAGAAGCTGTGAGAGAGAAAAGGCCAAATTAAATCAACAGTGGACCTTCAGCCATGAAAACTGGTATTCCCGTTCACCAAAATCCCGACTAATACTGCATTTGGGCAGGAGAACAATGCTTGCCATTATCTCACGATACAGGGCATTTTCTTCATAGTGAACATTATAATTTCGTTCAAAAGTGTTGAGAAAATTGGAGTATGCCATAAACCGCCCGGTAAATCAACTGGTAATAACAACTTCTTACAGCTGCATAACGCTAATTAGAAGATTGGGGAAACGTGTTTTTGAGAATTCAGCCAGTACCCACGTTTGAAGTATTGTGAAAATACATACCTTGTGGAGGGTATTTATTTCAGTCCACTGCCAATTTTCAGTCAAAAACCGAACAACAAGATTATTTAATGTATCTGATAAATAGATGCTACTTTAGGTTTCCATTTAAACTAACCAACGCTTGTCCTTTGACCAA
Source organism: Schistocephalus solidus (assembly GCA_017591395.1). Classification (NCBI taxonomy): domain Eukaryota; kingdom Metazoa; phylum Platyhelminthes; class Cestoda; order Diphyllobothriidea; family Diphyllobothriidae; genus Schistocephalus; species Schistocephalus solidus. The sequence goes on from WEDG01011332.1 coordinate 83,248, forward strand.
GTCTCAGGACTTCTAACAGCGAGTTCTTTAAAAACCGCTTTAGAACACTACGGTCAGAGTTTCCTCAGTCAGGATGAAATGTAGAACAATAATTTCAAATTCTCTTTCACCAATAAGTGCCAGTGCACATCATTTAAACTTAGTTTAAGAAAACAACCACTTATTAGATATAAACCAAGCTCATACGGTTCACACACGGTATAAGGATACAGGTATAGCTCAAGGGAAAAGTATAACATCCTACCAACTACTCGGGAGAAAATTTCCACTTTAAACAGGAAATGATTTGAAAAAAATGCAATAAGCAATTTCGAAATGTTGAATTAGACACACTTTCGAAAATAATTTCAGCTATCTCATACAGGCCGTCACCGACATTTTAAACATGGATAGTGAACGGCAGTATATATTCCAGGGAATGCCTTGCCATTTTAAAAGAACTTCGGAAGCATAGAACGGAATTAAAAACTTCAATGATTTACAGGAACTGCCATTAGCGACCGGGGGATGGAAATTTGGAGAACCCTGGGAACAGGCTAAGATATATTGCGAGTTGAATAGCACAACCTTCGCCAACAAAATCGTGGTTACCAGGACAGTCGCCCAAAACGAACATAACGACCGTAGGGAGCACAAAACGCTGGAATCTCGCCACTGCAAACGCCATTATCCTAACAAAACCACTGGCACCACCTTGCCTACTATAAACACTCTCAAAATCAGTAACATAAGCATCACTACAACAGTATCGGTACTTTGAATATCTTGAACTCTCGAAGGCTTGGTTGGCTTCAAAGCCGATGGCGCAAAGAACCAATGTCGCTCAAGCTCCGAGATCACCGACGAGGCTACTAGGAATCTTTGTCCTAAACAAACGAAAATACGAGTCCCAGGAAGCAACTGAGAAAAAATTAGATCCGATCGTTGGGACAGGGACTTTTATTAGCCTGACATTTCAAATTCCTGAAGATGGGTTCGAGCTGGAATTCGAAACCTCAAGCAAATAAAGCCATTGCCCTTCTTCTCAATCTTTTCCTGTTAGAATTTCACTACCAAATACCGAAGATCATTGGCTCAACACCCGGGCCAGGTCTGACTTTACCACGGTAGTCGGCTTTTCTTTTGAAGAGCAGAGTGAAGGCGCTAATTAAGCCAAGAAACCGAAGAGGTGTCCTGGACGAACTCACCCTCAGAGCGGGGATGGCTTTTTATCTCATAACCAGAAGCAGGTACCCCGATCGGCAGCAAAATGTTACATTTGAGACTTAGTCTTAGCTGGGAACGCAGAATTCTTCGGGGACACCAGTTGTACAAGCCCCAAACCAACGCAGGGGCAACAGTACGTAGAGGCATGTAGCTTTACAGCAGGAAAGGTTTTGGTAGCAGCCTTGCACACTATCCATGATATCCTTAAATAGGCGGATGTTCTTTTCGCACACTGCATCAGAAGTCGCATTTTCCTAACATACGGCACAAAGGTGCCTGTGAGAAGAAGCGAAATCAAATGACCCCCTGCATATGACAGGAAGACGAAGAAAATGTGACAGAAGCAGCAAACTGCTTATAAAACGGGACTCAGTGAGCAGGGTTGAGACGGGGTTGACTATGAAAGTAACTGCTATCTAAAAGGCATAGTACCCGGTACATTGAATTCTGAAGGGGTTGCAGCTGACTGACACACAGCACCATCCTCTTAGCAGGCGTATCGTCAGTTTCGAGAATTTTTCGCAGAGCGGATCTTAATGAGCAAAAAAATGCAAATCTAGTTGATGATATAATATAAAAAAGAAACGGCGAGCAAAGTAAACGCTTTAGCAAAATGGAGGGAGGAGGGTTTGTCCGTGTCAAAATTCAAAAAAAGCCCTGAAAACGGTAAAAGAGATGGGGCTGGGCCTGCATTTGCTATATTAACTGACCTAAACGACCGCAACAACGAAGCGGAAAGTTTCACTCAGGATCATTAGCAAAAGTTAGCTGTGCAACGAGCAGATTTTTCATGCTCGGGAAGCAAGAGGTGGTGGACTGGGAGTAGCAGGGCTACGAGGACGCGGAGGAGCAAAAGGTGGCCCAGGAACGGTACTATAAAATGTCGCAACTTGTAATAACGACGCTGTGAGATGGTGACCATGAAACATCACAAAGTAGGTCCTTTGCTTGCCATTGCCTAGCAGCTATGCACTAAAAAGTAACAGCGCTAGGGGAGAAAAACTTAACGATCTGAGTGGCTGTTAGGGACTCAACTGCACTAAGAATTCCCAAGGAAACTGAAGTATGTATAGGAATAAATTCCACGGGGTTCACAGTTGATCAGATGAAAGGCTGGAATGAACTACATAGAAATCAAGAAACAGACGTAAAGAAAAACCTGCCTGGTTATGAGGGAGGGGGAGGGGAGGTAGAACCTGACCAGTTATCTGTACGGGCAAGTCACAGTTATCCTGAATGAGAAACATATATCTAAGATGACCTGCGGCTACTGCTGTGATCATGTACAACGGCAGTCGCCGGCATAAACAGTCCACGAGCGCTGGTCACCTCAGTCCTTCGAAACGAAAAATATTGAGACAGACTCGAAAATAAGTAATGATAAGTGAAAGGGAATATAAATGCCGGCATATGTTACGCAAAGCATACCTTTCAACTGCCTCTAACTCTTTGTCATAACGATACTTCAGCTCAAGAAGCAGGGCATGGAGCAACCAACAGCCCAACAAGTTAGATCCACCAGGGTTCCACAGTGGACTGGGCGTCTACGGGGAACTTTGCAAGAGAATCACGAAGACGGTTTGGTTGCAAAATGGCGCAACTTCCAAAACGCCAGGCAAGTTGAGTAAAGTGATGATTTACCCATGTACGGGAAGCGAGGCCGGCGGTCACTCCAGGCGAACAGACGAAGGCTCTGAGTAATATTAAATTCACCCAGAGTAAACAGTTTCAGAGAAAAAGGGTAAAATAATCTGCCAGTAGCTGCTGCACCAGTATTAGTACACATCACCAGGTTTCAGTTTATTATTATTTTTTTAACGATATTAGGGTTCCGTTGGAGAGCCTAGGAATTCAAGTTACCAAGTGTACAGTCTTACATCAAAACGAATAAGAAATTTATCGCGGAGGGTCAACCTTCATAATCGATTATGGGGAATACTTTAAAATCGTTGTTGTTACAATGTTTTCGCCTGACCAAAGGGCGCTTACAAATTCCGAAGACTCCAGGAAGCATTAAGTACCAACAGCAAAGGCTGAATTTGATTCAAGACATCCATCAGGAGTTGTCATCCGTCGATCGAACAGGGAGTGCAAAAAGTTATTTAAACAGCCATATTGTATTAAATGGAAAAGCGATAACGTAGGCAATGTTTTAAAAAGTAAACAAAATTTATACGTGCATGCGATTGCACGCTAACCTAACGACCCCGGTAGGGATGACTTTAATTTCCAGTCTTGTCAATGGTTCGACACGGCTTTTTCTTAGACTGAGGTCATTTTGAGCAGAAATCTTGGTGACAGACGACCCTCATCTTTACTTAGACTGCAGTTTGACCAGTGGAGCGGATGGCGAACAAGTACTTAGGCTCTGAGGTACCTTGGAAAATAAGCGTCCGCTAATCTTCGTATAATGTCGCATGTGAAATTTTTCCAAGGCATCGGTGTTTAAAGAGAAACAGGCTCCTATGGCTTACTTCTGACGAGACTAGACTTCAAACAACAAGTAGATTACTAGTTAACAGTTAAAATTAACAATATCACCTACATTATGGACGACCCATAGGTGATCAAAAGATGAAATACCGATGTTCAGAAACATGTTCCTAACCGGCAGACAAAAGTTTACATAAATAAAACAGCTCTTACCTCCCAACTTCCTCCACACCCGCCAAACCTGAGTCGTTTGGAATAACCTCGACACCATCGCCAAGATTATAACTCAGAGGAAACTCTTCTGAATTCGAGGTATCTAAGCGGAAAAGCAAGCGTCTGGCCGTAGAGAGGGACCACGAGGAGACTTCTTTTGGCAGTTCAAGACAGTCGGGCAAAACAAACCCTTCATTAAGGGGTGAAACTTGTTCAGGCAGGCAGCAGGTGTTCAAAAGGGTTGAAGATATAGAAAGACGGTGCCTAAGCCGCCATAGGAGTCCTGGTGAAATTGGTTCTCGAACAATCTTGTGTGGCTGACCCCGGCTAGCAGCAACGGAACTAGCCAATAATGTTCTATCATCAGCATGCGATCGAGCTGCTTTTGGGGAGGGCGTTGCGTGTGATTTGAATTTAGCTATAGCCATGGTTTCCTGTAGATTACGAGCAAGTGCACGATTTTTAATCCTAAACAAATAGGAAAGGAATGAAAATGTATGGCTCCAGGGCAGAATTCCAAAAGGACACAAAAGTACCCCAGAAGAATTTTCATCGACATAAATGCAGTTGAAGTGACAGTTTTCATCAAGCAAAGCTGGTTATCTGACCTAAAGAGTGCAAATAATCTTGAGACGTCTGGTATACACAGACGTCGACAAATGATTTGTTTTCCAAACATAGTGGGGCGGAACAGATGAAAACATGCCGATATCATGCATCCTCAAAGGTCAAAAGGACTGAATAAATTCCCTATTTGCAGCTGAAGCTAACGAGGAACCCTACGGCCTAAGAAAGATATAGAAGAAAGACCGAGAGGGCAGGGTAGCAGTAGCGTCAACGGCTTTGCTGACGTTGAAATAAGCAGCTGTATTATTACACACACACTTGTTACCCGGAATAATTAAGACTAAATACCTAATTGTTCATTCATTTTCGAATTTATCTACATAATGCGCTGGACAGGATGTCAGTTAGCACCCACCGAGCTCCAGCCCCAAAGGCACCCATGGACATATTTGAAGCATGTAACTAAGGGAAAACATTAAAGCGGTCAGTTTTACAATTTGAAGAGAGCTTCGAAGTCAAGCACCCTTACGGCAAGAATTACGCCTCGAATTTGGAACCCTTGAGATTTCTAGGACACAACCATGGCATTAAAAATCTTCTACAGTAATCAGCCGATTATTCAGCTTTGTGTAAAGGGCTAAACTGCTGACAGGCCAGCAAAGATTCATCCATACAGTCGACCAGAGTTTATTTGCAGGGAGAATGCGACCTTCAAACAATTTATCCTCGAAATAAGAAATCCTTAACTCGGCGGTTACGGCGTTAGCCCAATTTATTTCATAAAAAAGAATAAGATAAAAACCTAGAAAATCCAAGGTGACTTACGACTTGGATGGTGTTACATTGCGTGGAGAAGAAGCATGATTAGTATCAGCAAGTGAATTAGTTTCGAAAACGCTTGCTAACGGTTCCCCACAATCGAACCTCGGAGATTGTGGCTTCCTTGGAATTTCACCATCAGTTTGTTCCTCGGGTGGGAAGCAGGACGAACTAGGCAAAGCGCATGCATCGGCACTTGGAGCAGTAGGTTCAGCCTGCAGATATATTTTTGCATTTGAAGTTGATCCATGATCTGCGCTAGAGTCAGTTCCAACTACTTCGGCACAGAATACAGCTGATGAAGTTGGTCCCTGAGGTGACGCATTTAATGGCAAGACCGATGTAAATTTCCTGGCGTTCTGAGAAATCAGATTCGATTTAAAGTCTGATGGTAATGCTGCATCCATATAATGTACCGTTATCTGGTTATGTGTAGAAAAAACATTCGATCGATGCACGTCATTTGTTTGGGATGGCATTTCGAGAACATTCTTTGCCAATGGGGTTATGCAATTTTCAATCGGTTTCTGACACCAGTCTAGCAACGGATCATTCAGGCAACCTTTAAGCAGATCTCTTACGCGCTTAGGTACCTCGGTAGACGCCAGGGAGATAGGTGTGCCTTTACCTGTGGAAAAACCTGTTATTATTGAAGCAGGACTTGCATCCGGAAGAGGCTGATCTTTGAATGGTGCTGGATTCTTCACATCGGCCTTTAGGCTTGTGTAAGGGTGGATAGGCGCTGTGGTCTGCAACCCCTACTGGTTCAATCCTAGAGTCTCCCACCAAGCTCTTTGGTCGACAAAGTCTCTTGGTTGTTAACGCGTTCGACCCAGCTTTCCCTTCTAAGAAACCAGTGACAAACGAAGCCTTGCTCCTCTCTGGCAAAAGTTGTGACTCTTTCAGTGTCAGCAATGTATTGTGTGAGCTTTTATGCACGGTACGTTTGTCAAGTGGACCAACGGGCTCATCCAAACTATCGGCAAAAAGGTTTTTTGCACGTATGAGTGCTTCTTTTGATTTAACTGATATGGAAACCCCTTTGCCTGTCTGAAAGCCCGTGCTCTTAAGGGAGCCAAGTGATTCTGAACATGGTAACGATTGAGAGGCTTGGCACGGCCGAATACGCGTAGAGCCCGAGCTCAAAACAGGCTCATGTGCACACGCTTCAGGTATATCCTTTGCGGGGTGAAGCGAGTCAGATGGCTTTAAATCAGTCGCTGAAGCCCCATCGGTGACTAAACTGCCTTTCAACCCGGCATTCCTGTTGGCATATGTTACAGGTAAATAAACGTTTGGAGGGAGATCATGACCCACATCCGATGATTCCGAGGATTGAACACTGCTTGCAATGCAGATATCAACTTTTAGCGAACAAGCAGTTTTTATAAGATCTTGAGGCACGGCAGTTTCGGGCACTATGGACTGCAATTCCTTATTGATGCATTCTCCATTGGTTTCATTAAAACACTCGGTGATCAGACCTTTCGCGCGTTGAAGTGAAGCAGCTGAAGATATGGAGATGGAGACACCTTTACCGGTACAAAATCCAGTGACGGAGGGAGAGGGGTTAATGCTTCCCATAGTTATGTCATTTAGGGGCGAGTATTCATGTATTGTCGTACTACTAGGTTGCAATCCCGAGTGTACACATGATTTTGTGCCTGTGTGATATCGGGAGATCTCTGATGGGGAGGCCAGAATGCAGGTTTTCTTTTCAACGTGCTGTAATGAGGCATCGTAACCTTCTGGTGGTTCAGTTACTAATTTTGTATTTTCCAAGACGTAGTTCGTTTCCTTGACACCATTTTCAATGACTAATGTTGACGAGGATTCTGGCTGTGTGTTCCGCGATGGCAAAGCCACATCCGATCTACTTGGATCTGAAAATAACCGCGTTAGTAATTTATGCTTCAAACAGAAACAACGAAAAAAACCAGTTGTTAACCTTGGTTAGATAAGCCATAAAATCGGGTTTCATCGAGCATCTGAGTTAAGTTCACGGAATCGAAATTATCTTCAAAGGCTTGTGTGCACGAAATTGGCACCTTCCGATCGTACAATATGGCAGATTCCTGCTGGCAGACATCTTCGACAGTGGGATAGACAAAAGGAATGGAAAAAGCGAAGATATCATTTGGTGGAGCCTGAATTTTCTTCCGCAAATCAGGATATGGAAATCAAAAACAAACCTGTCTCACTTTTTCGACACGTGGAGAAGCTAGAAAAATATAAAATTGAAATAATGAGCCTACAAATTTTGTCCTGCGAAGCGAAAAGTGATTTATTGAGAGGCACCGGACGGGTGTCTGCATGAAATTAATAGAAGCGGTTTTAAAATTACTTTTAAAAGTGACCTTCGGAAAAAATGACCCGATGTCAATGGCCTCGCAAGAGTCGATTGCAGCCTCAATCAAACTTTTTATAGTATCATGTGTCATGTTTACGCAACGACATGAAAGGAGACGACACACCCTATAAGAAAAACTTCGTCTAGTGCGGAAATATACATCTTCTATTTTCTTGATGTATATAAACAATATAATTTTTGAATACTCCGAGGCAGAATAAGACAATTCTGATCTTATTCAGCCATTTTAGCCAGTCGAGCATCTGTAGCGACCAAAGAATTCGAGGTTGGCATACACACGGACGAGTAAATCACCTGTAGTCGTTAGAGTTGGTTCGAGTACTGAACAGAGACGGTAAGCACCATGCTGATCACGCGAAATACAGCGGTCATTATAAGAAACAACAGGAATGTAGGAAACGTTATGAACTATTAATAAACGTATAAATGCGTATAATGATACAATACGAAATAAGGAAGGGAGTGTTAAATGGAGATATGTGCCATATGGAGTGGGGGGAGTTCTCTCTGGTCCGTTGGATAACCAGTGGAGAGTGAAGCGTTTTGAGCAACCGCAGAGTCAGGACGAAAGGATGCTGACATTGAGCGGGAGACAACGATATGATATGCGGGAGACAACGATATGATATGCGGTGACAATAACTGCGGGGACGGGGGTCAGCTTTTGCGAATGGAAGGAGACCCCGGCCTCTTCCTCGATAAACAGCCACTCCAACACCATCCTGGGCTCGTGCCAAAAGTGAGTCTTCCCGCCCCTTTAATAACCTGTTCAGTCTAGTGGTGTGTAACAACTCAGCTTACGCTCGCCACATATTCATTGAAACAGTCTTCTGAAAACAGCAGTCTTACCGGCTCCAGATTTGTCTTCAAATTCGCAGTTAAATTAGAAGTAGCCTCAATAGATGGCAGTTAGTGCGTTATCTTAGGACCTCAATTTCATTTGAATGGTAGTCTAACGGCTTCTGTTTCAAGTATACTAGGCAATCAAGTGGTGGTTATCCTAATAATCCACGGCTTTTCCCTTCACAGGAAGGCATAGCGAAATTATTGCTATTTGAAGGTAAAATAACGCAGATATGTTGAGTAAGTAAAACATTTATTGCACTCACGTTAAGTCTTTCAATAAACAGCCGTTTTTCAAGTCAATGGTTGGCAGCTTAGTGGCAGTGGTTCCTCGTAGTTCGAGTATCGACATACTCGATCGTTGGCTTTAATTCTGTTTGACCGTTCTAGTATGCCCTCTCCCAGGAAGGGCTTGTATAAAGTTACCTAGGGATATAGATGCGTACTATGCTCATGAGGAATGCCCCGAAAAGTACAAATAGCAGGCAACGTAGTGCATGGCAGTCTTAGAGTGCGCAATAGACTGGGCAGAATTTCTTCCTATGTAGTAAATACATAGTCATAAAGCAGTGCCTAATCAATAAACCTATTTATTTACAATAAACCTATTTATTTATATATCTGAGTCTCTTTTTGACATCCTGAAGGATAGGAGACTTAATGACATGAACTTTGTCAGCAAATCTTAAAGCCATCTTAAAGGGTGACAAAAAGCTCGTTCTCCTAAAGGCCTTCAGGATGGGCCGAATAAGACACTCAAAAGATAATTCAGGCTAGGCATGACTGCTAAATCTTGTCCTCTAGAATGTGAATGAAGCTAAACTACTACTAAGCAGGAAGTTTGCAATCTGAAATGCCCAGGCCACGATTTTTATCAACCAGATTTGTCACTTTCGGGCAAGAGGAGATGAGAAAACTCCAAGCGGAATTAATAAGGAAATCGAGACAGCTCTGTAGCAATCTCCAAATAATGAATGGGATAATTACACATGTTTAGAGTCCAGTTTTCAGGAGATTACCATTACAATGAGTATGATGGGTGGCTACATCATAAAAAACAGTGCTCTTTGCTGTAGATTTATTTGGTGCAAATGCCGATAAACACATCGACAGCCATTCCAATCAAACTGCAGTCGAATTAAAGTGGACTACATGAGCCACATGAATTATCTAAAAACTTCTACTCAAATCTCATTTGAAAGGTTATCCAAGAAAAAGCCCGTTTTCTTTATAAAAATACACAGAGTTTATTTCAGAACCTAGGTGGACAAAATTATGGATATTAGATTAACTTTTGGATGTAGTTTCTAGTACAGAAACTTAATTGAGGGCTAAAATATTGGGCAGTAACATTGCCATCGAGGGATCGCAACACTTCTGTCGAGACTAAATGCATAATAAAGTTGGAGGACTAGGAGTCTCTGTCAATAGATAAATAATTGCGTCTGAATGTAGAATTGTTTGCTCAGGCGACTTCAAAGGATTTTGGCCCAAGCCAAAACGTGCTTGTCGCTTAAGATAGTAGAGCAACAATGATCAATTGTAACAATTTCGCAGTAAAAGTTTCGCGTAATGTGTTTGAATCAAAACTGTCAAACCTGTCGAAGAATCTGTTGCTGATAGGAGCGAAAATGTCAGTCGCAAGAATTAATTGAGAAGAAGTTGATGCAATTACTGGTACAAGAACTTTATTCACCCGACGTTTCGGATTCCAACTAGAACCCATCATCATGGTATCCTTTGATGTCACGTCGCTTTTTACATCTAATCCGCAAGACCTGGCAGTCGAAACCGTTGAACTTCTCCTACAAAGCAAACACGATGAAACCGAGAGTCGTCTAAAACACGCCCAAGTCTTTCAGCTCCTGAAATTCTGTCACAGGAAGTATTTCAGGTTTGACGGAACAATCTACGAGCAGATGAAGGGAACACCAATGGGTTCGCCAATATCCGAACTGATAGCTGAGGCGCTCCTACAACGGTTGGAGTCACTGGACTTTCAGCACCTAAGCCCGAAATTATGTGCTCGGTATGTGGATGACACCGTCGTAATCGAACGGGATCAGGTACTCAAGTTCGAAGAACGTCTCAACGGCGTCTTCCTGGTCATACAATTTACAATGGAGGAGGAAGAAAACAACCAGCTGACATTTCTTGATTTCCTCATCTGTCACAAAGATTGTGGTGGCCTAAAGACCAAATTGTTCAGGAAAGCGAAAAATGTGATGCAAGTATTGAACTGCGACATCAACCACCCAAGTAGCCACAAACGCAGTTGCGTAAGGACGCTATGTTAGCCTGTTGAGACACACTGCAGTGAACCGGAAGGCAAGGTTGCCGAATTACAATACCTTCGACGAGTGTTCAGAGAAAACGGTTACCCGGGAAAATTCGTTAACCAGTGCAGGCGCAAATGAGACAAGCGACAAAATCGCACCGAACCTAAATATTGGCGAGAGATTCCATAAGTTAAAAACTTATTGGAGGCCATCAGCCGCCTTCGTGCACCACTTAGATTTGGAGTCACACACAGACCGGAGGCCATCATTCGGCGTCAGGTAATGAAACTAAAGGACCCACTGTGACGGCAAGAAACACCGGGTGTTGTTTATCGGAGCTTGTGTAGTTGAGGGCAAAGCAACTACGTCGGAGAAACTGGAAGACTGCTTTGGAAGCGAATTGTCAAAAACGCGACAGCGGTATGGCGAAATGACGCCAATTCTCAAGCTGCAGCTTATTCGGCAAGAACCGGCCACAACTTCAAAGTCAATGTAGCCAAAATTCTCGCGTGAGCCACGAATTGCTTGATACCTGGTTTACAGGCCCTCAGTTTATCAACAAGTGCAATAACCCTACCCAACCCATATTCCGGATTGAAAATCAGTTTGAACAGAGCAATCGGCCAGTCGGGGAGCGCTCAAGTGCACACATTTTCTAAAGCCAGAACTGCTGAGCCAGATGGCCGAGCAATTATCACACCAACCCCAAACATGGGTGACGAAATGTCAGTGGATAACGAACCGCATGCCAGCCATCAAAAAATAAGTGCACCAGAATGCAGTCATGATCGATGAAGGGGGAGCCGTTAATTGCCACAGGCATGCAGTAGCATAACGACTGCATCCTATAAATACTGCAACTCCCTGTGTACGAATTACCCGTACCTGGTACTGACGCTGATTATGGCTTCAAGTTGGAATCCGAAACGTCAGGCAAACAAAGCTCTTGTCCCAGCGATCACAGCAACTTCTTCTCGAATAATGTGTTTCTCATAAAGAATGACACTTCCAAATTATCTGGACCATGTTCTTTTGAAAGACTTAATTGATTCTTATGAATTTAGGTTCATCGGGCCACTCGCTAAGAGTGACCAGTTCATGCTATTGAGGGAATACTGCTGGTACACAGAACAAATGAAGACACCTGAGGTCTGGGTTAATTTCGGTAGAGGGAATTTCTCTTTGATGAATTATCGGTACTAAACTCGTAGGATGTTCTTATCAGAGGTAGGGATTTTTGTTTCGACACATTCTCGGGGAGTTATAAGCAACGTCCTGCATCGTAACTGACTCATAAATAGGCCAGAACTTAAATCGCCTTGTTCGGTTAACGCGGGACATGAAGACATAGAGCAACAAAAAGAAAAAAACACTGGAGAAGCTACGTAGTGATAACCGACCCCTATATTGCAAAAAATATTACCGAAAGCGGAACGAGCTAAGACCATAATCAGTTCGCAGAAGGGGATAAAACACAAATTATAGGACGGACTGTAGATAAGCCTGAATGTACCATGGGCTACATCAGCATTATATTAAAAAATAAAGAGATGATTTCATTTTTGATAGGTAAAACCAATTAGGATTTTACTTAAAATAACGGTAAGATAGAACACCAAAGTCTGATTTTCGCGTCTGTTTTCACCAATGAAACGGATTTTTACCGAGGATACTGGCAATGGTTTAATAAAGCACATACTATAGACGTCATATCCTTTAACATTTTGAGGAGGCAGAACCAGCAGCCTTACTGAAATTATAATTTCTGCGATATTTACAGATCAAATAATCTTGCAATTGAAATTCTTCAGAAGATAGAAACGAAAAATTGCCTGGTTCTACACAATAGAGTATGTAGGACGAGAATCCATCTACGTTCTACACTACATACTCATTTCAGGCAGATTTCAGCAACACATGAAATGACTATAACCGTTTCGATTAGCATCAGTTGTGATAAGGTTTTCGAAATGCCATCAGCGAGACCCATGACCACTTTCATAAGCGCAATTACTGGCTAATGGGTGATTCTTTTAAATAGTAATTTGTTTTAATATAATTAAATATTACTGGCGGTTTGTAGATGACCTGAATATATCAAATAATCCCAGTTCATTCTCAACTGCGTAAGTTTACTACAACTGCTAATCGTTACTCTTTCCATCCCAGCCGCATTTTACTGTTGCATTTGTGTTTTGTTGTTCGTCCTATATTTACAAAGCACCTGTATATATAATTAAGACAAAGTTCTTTACGAACAAAGTAACTTTATTATGTAAACTTTTGAATCTCGTACAATAGCTGGTTTTCAGGCAAACGCGAGATGTACACAAAACAGTTCACTTTAAACAATGCCTAACACAAAATTCTGTGGTTGCCTAAAGTTTAAGCCAGTAGACGTCCCCTGCCTTCGTTTATCCCGTCAATAGTGGCTGTTTTCGCTTCCACTTAACCTTGAGAAATTTGTAATTGGCAGCTAAATCGATATGCCTTTTAATACATGCCACGTCTGAGGGCATTGCCTCCAGGAATTCGCAGCCACTCCTTGATGTGGGTCTCCTCGCATGCAAATAGGTGTCCTGTTTCCAGTGTGTGCATGGCTACCTGGGATAATGGGTCTCGCCTCGTCGCCCCTAACTGTTGTCCATGTAAACGGGTGAATAAGTTACCGATTTGGCTACGATATACTGCATAACAACTGGTATACGGTATTATATAGGTGACTTCTTTTCTGTTGAAATAGCCAACCCTGTCCTTAGGTTACAAACTGGGTGCGCAACGTTGGTGTAGGCTTGTGCGCTATTCGTAGCTGGTGTTTTTAAGCGGTGTTTCGACGAGTTCAGATGCATTACATATGGGAGAGTTCACCAGCTTGTTGGTTTTGGCACCTGAGAGTTCGTAGCTCTGGAAATACCTTTGGCTTTGAAATGCTGTCGCCGTATGCATCGACGAACAAAGTCAGGAGGATGTCCATTTTGGGAAAATAGTTCAACAAGGTATTTCTTTTCTGGTTGATACGTTTCTTAATCATACCAGTGAGTTTTCGTTCGACCTAGCAAGCTGTAAACAGAGCTGCATTTGGGAGACATGGAATGATTACTACAAAAAAGGTAAGATGACGCATGACACCTATTTCCATGGAAGAAAGGCGGAAACCCAAATCGTTGGCGCTTGGCTAACAAGGAAGGGCCATGAATTTCTAAATGCAATGCACTCAGACGAGGCATGCATTACTAGGCGTATCGATTTCGATTTAAATTACAAATTAATCAAGTTCAAGTAGAAGCGGACGCAGCCACTATCGACGGGATAACAGAAGGCAGGGGACGCCTATTGGCTTACATTTTAGCCAAACACAGTATCTTATGTTAGCCATTGTTTAAATTCAACAGTTTTGTGTACACCTCCAATTTCTGCATATATATCTCCGGTGGCTCAATGGCTGGAGCTTCAGACTTCTGATCAATAGGTCACGGGTTCAATCCTCGGAGGGGCACCAGCTGGGGTTGTGTATGACGGGTTGACGACGGCAAATTAGCCAGAAACGGCCATTCCAGTCTCTCTTGTCTTTGTCGGTAATGCCATTCTGCCTTTAGTACTAGTCGTTGTGCGGCTGCTGGTGGGGGTCTAGAGTAAGCCCCAAAGCCCCATATATATACATATTCCGAATAACATAACCGACAAAGACAAGGGAGACTGAAATTGGCATTTTTTGCTTATCAGCCGTTATCAGCAAGCCATACATATCCCCAGTTTTTGCATCACCCGAGGCTCGAACTCGTAACCTGCTGGTTAGATGTCCAACGCTCTAACTCACTGTGACAAGAGCTCATTGTCTTACCGGTTTAGATCGGGAATATGAACTATTGTAAGTGGGTGTTCACCGATCGGTTACAGGACATATTCGTCCTGTTTTACCTCGTGGCTCACTTTTGAGCCCTGCCAACATCAACACAGTGGCTAGGGATATTTGCAGAATGTAATAACCGACAAAGACAAGGGAGATTGGAATGGTCATTTCTAGCTTATTAGCTATCGTCAGCCAATCACACCCGATCCTATGTGGTGCACCACCCACGGATCTAAATCGCAACCTGTTGATTAGAAGTCCAACGCTCGAATTTATTGCACCACCAGGCAATTTGCACCACCAGGCAATGGATTATGTCACCTCGTATTGCAGCGCATTCACACGATGCTGTGTCCTTTGCTTCCCACCTTCTGGCAACTGCGAACCTGGCCTCTTGGCAGAATTTAGGTGAAAGTGGTCCTTTTTTTCTGGCATAAAAGTAATACGCTGCCCAACTCACCGGCCCGCAGAAGAGTGTACTCAGGGCGACAGCTTTGTACATTCCGTGTTAGAAGATGACCACGAAGATCCCAAAATAATGTCACAGCCTGTCGAAAGCTTGGCCATCTTTCGAGATTCTGGCCCATCTAATGTACGGGCACTATTCCAGAGCCTTTAGGCGAATCTCATTGGCACTTACCACGAGTTCTCTGTATTGAGCATGTGACGCCGATTAGTACCTAACAACAGTGTTTTCCCTGTTGACGGTTAGTCAAAAGTTGGGAACTGGAGGCAAACAGGCCCAGGGCCCGTTTTAATTCCACTCTGGTCGTTATATTTAACGAAAATTCTTTCACACAGAAGTTGTGGTGAACGTTAGCTGGAGGCCGTTCGCTTCAAATCGCATAGGTCGAAGATCGAACAGTTTTCCATTGGTTCAATAGCTGCTATCGATTTTGTATCCTTCGGCACGGTGAATGTCCATCAGCATGCGGGGCACACGAGGCTGAAGAAATTAAAAGTGAGTACGTAATCTTAGTCCACACCGTTAGGCACTGCGAGGGCTTTCCGGTTTAACCCGTTGCTGGAGACGTTCGTATTCATCCAACTGCGAGGTTCAGTTGAGTTTTATAAAGGGAAAGATAGGCGATCACCTTTTAACACCCTCTTGGTTACAAAACGGCTAAGAAAGAGCATCGATCCAGAACGAAAATTGAAAAGACCTTGTTTACATAGTGACGTGCAAAAAGCAAACAGCCACCGGCTTGTCAAAAATAATACACACAAAAGACTACTGTATTATTGTAAGTAGTACAAAACACGTAAATGTACGTGAGAAGCTTGATGTGCGTCAAGTTTGCACTTAAAGGAATTCACACCGCTGGAAAGAACAATATCCGCGGGTAGAGCGTTCGACGCTGCAATCGCTCTGCTGCTGAAAAAAAATGTTGGCTGACTGAATAATATAACAGGATGACTAAAAGGACCAGTTCTGGCTTAGTAGCCGTAATCAGCCGGTTATACCCAACCCTAGAGGCTCAAAATCGCATCCGTTCGTTAGAAGTCCGATGCCACTGCGCCACAGGCGCGTCCTGTCAGTTGAGATCGGGTATATTAGCAGTGGTAGAGATACACACCGATATCGTTATGGGACACAGTCCTCCGTTGTGCCTTGGGGTTCAAGCTCGAATCAAGCCAACAGTCGCTCAGCGGCTAGTATTATAGGCAAAATATCATGACCGACAATGCCGAGAGGGGCTGGAATTGCCGTTTCTGGCTTATTAGCCCTCATAATGCGCTGTTAGGCTACTGACGGGGCTCTAGGATAAAATACAAGGCACAACGGGACGGGCATATGAAATAAGGAGATCGAGAAGCGCCTCTCTATGCTTGTTTGACGGTCTCCACGGAACTGACCAGACATCAGATTTAAACTATAATTTTTAAGAGCCCATAACAATTCACATTGTTCAGCTTCACTGGGATTAGCATTGAATTTCTAGAAGGGGCAAGTTCTAGGGTGTGCATTCAGATTACTAAGGAAAATGCAGGCAAACAATGCCTACAATGTTGACGAGGGAAATTATTTACTGAACTTCATAGATCTGAGGATTTTCTGGTGGCCTGGTGTTCACAGAAATCCAAGTTGCTTGTCGGGTTTCATCGTCGTTCTAATTGACATTCTGTTGACATTTATTTTTGGGTCTAATTACTTTCACAGCAGTGAGGTCGATGATTGCTGCCTCTTCCTCCTCCGCCATACCCATACGTTTACTTGAGAGTGGTGTGATTTATTGCAGAGCTCCTCCTTGCGTTCCACCAAATCCAGAATTCCTTTGACCCACTTGTGACAAACTCGGCGGCCTCCGTGGGTTTCGAACCCACGCCCGCAAGAGGAAGGCTTTAGTACAGCCAACGCTCTAGCCAACTGAGCTACGAGGCCCCACCGATAGCAGTGAATTTAATCACACTTGGGTCAAGTTACCCACCCAGCCTACTGCAACGTATGGAATGCACCAATTCTGATACAGCAAGCTGACTGCCCAAGCAGGATTTCCTAAGCAATCAATCTAGAATCCACCAGATGACTATCAGGCACAATTAATTAGTAAAGGATTTTGGCAGATTTTAATTATTCCTTAAAGCCACTTGTGAAAAACTTGGCAGCCTCGGTGGGATTCGAACCCACGCCAGCAAGGGGAAGGCTTTAGTACAGCCAACGCTCTAGCCAACTGAGCTACGGGGCCCCAGCGGGAGCCGTGAGTTAAATCACACTTGGGTCTAGTTACCCACCCAGCATACTGCAAAAGTGGGGCCTTGTAGCTCTGTTGGTTAGAGCGTTGGCTGTACTAAAGCCTTCCCCTTGCTGGCGTGGGTTCGAATCCCACCGAGTTTTCCACAAGTGGGTCAAGTGAATTATTCAAATCTGCCAAAAATCCTCCACTAATTAATTGTGCCTGGTAGTCATCAGGTGGATTCTAGATTGATTGCTTAGGAAATCCTGCTTGGACAGTCAGCTTGCTGTAATAGAATTGGTGGATTCCATACGTTGCAGTAGGCTGAGCGGGTAACTTGACCCAAGTGTGATTAAACTCACGGCTCCCGGTGGGGCTCAGTTGGCTAGAACGTTGGCTGTACTAAAGCCTTCCCCTTGCTGGCGTGGGTTCGAATCCCACCGAGGCCACCGAGTGTTTCACAGGTGCGTCAAAGGAATTATTCAACTCTGCTAAAATCCTCTACTAAGTACAGAACTTAACATACTAGATGTCTTCTTACTTTGAAACCGCATATCTGTTTGAGACGAAAACGTCAAAAACTGTTCAGTATTCAATTATGTCACGCTAATTACGCCTGGTGACGATGATGTAAAGCGGCAGTTGTCAATGAAACTAGTGTGGATCCATTCATGGAGGCCGTTGACGTTTCATCTGCCTATGCTGAGAGGACAGAGCGTTCTCTGCCAGGTAGCGTGATCTGTGTCAGTGCGAGTGTTGATATCATCAAGAAACGTCTGTTTATTCATCCTTGAGACGGAGATCGAGGAGGGCGAAGAAATCCTCGCAAAATTATCTTTGATATCATGAGGATTCGTCATAGAGTTTAGGAGGGGGAAGTGGAAGGGCGGGGTGTATGCGCTTTTCTCTTGGAATAGATCATCATCGCAAAAAGGCGGTTTTTCGTTCGTGTAGTGTACCCTCTAAACAGGCCACGTGGTAGGTGCACTGGACCAACACGGGGGCCAAATCAGGGTACGGCAGGCGTTATTCTTATTTAGGATGAGCTCCCATAACAAATACGTAAAACGAGAAGTACGCGTACCAAACATGGTCACGCGTAGGTGCCGGCTCATGCCGCACCACCCACTGTTGCCATTAATGGCCATGGTGGGACATGATTCGCATGCACCCGACCCCGCCTCCGTTCTTCTTGAAAGTCTTCAGACCGGGCACAGGCGGGTAAAGGAAGAGTGCGGTAGATGCATTACAAGTCCCTGCACCACCCTTCGTCGGATTACGAGGTTCGAACTGATCTGGGTAGGAATGTTTTCTTATACTTTTGTTTTTGATACCAAGGTTATTTTACTGTCTCGCTGTTTTGTTTTTACTTGATGTACAGTCCACATGAAGGTATATCGCTAACTTACTTCGTTCAATTTTCAGCTGAGAGCTGTGATGGTATCCTTGTGTCAAATTAGCTGGCAGGGGACGAAAGCTGTTCCCCTTGCTGGTCGATCAATTGGAAGGAACACCCTAGGCTCCTAGAGTGAATAGCCAATTAGGATGCGGATCAATTTCGCTCTATATTTTGACCGCCTATATCGAGTCATGTAGTCAAGGCTAGCCGAGCAGGTTACACGAAAAAGCATCTATTTAGGGTTTTTCCCCTCGAGAATGGTTTCTTAGACACCCTGGATGACGGCTGTACTGTTGAAGAAGATCGAGATCCACCACAAGGTCCCTCGTCAACACCTGACTCGCGGTCGCAAATAATGTCATCAGCTACGAATCTAGAACGGATCCGCTGCCGTCAGGATGCAGACCGCGACCAAGGGAACTTTAAACGCTAATGTCCACGCAACCGCCCGGAGAAACACACAGGTGGATGTTCACTCTGCCAGTGCTGAGACTGAATCAGCTGGGTACTGCCGATTTTCATTTGCTGATGATGAGACTAAGCGTGCGTCAGGCAGAGGCACACGTTCCCCAATAACCTCATGGTGGATTGCAAGGAATTCGCCCGATGCGACGGCTAAGGGCTCGTAACGACCTTCCACATAGTAGACAAGACAATGATTTAAAGATGAAATCATATCGAAAACCCACCCAAATAGAGGGAAACGACTACCCCGAGCACTATCATTAAATCCAAGAACAGGTGAAGATCATTTGTATTGGCACAGGCTGCATAGTGAGTACACAAGGGGCGCTGTACATCACAAAATAGAACAAAACGACAACCGGAGCAGAGCTGTACAAAAGAGGTTGAGAACACTAACAAGGCTGCGAGATTAGGCAAACCGTCTTTGATCAGTCTCACTGTCGGATTAGGAAGGAATAACATCATAGGCAAAGGCCAAAAGCTAAATGTGCAACCCAGCACAGCGTTTCTGCGTCTGTGAAGTTTAGATGAAAGGCAGCACTGCTTGTCAACACAAAATACGACCCCCGTCGCAACCATCACATGTACACGAACTATACCGCCGCAGCAGAGGCAGGGTCCTTCCCCTTGTTGGCTGCTCCTTTCTTGCGTTTGCCACCCTTGGCTTTATACGGTTGAGCATTATTCACGGGTGGACTGTCCACAGCTGCTCCTCCGCCGCTGCTCCCATTGACAACCGAATGCTCCGCTAGTGACACAGCCTTCAGTCCGGAGGTGAGCTCGTTGTCGACGACGTTTGAACGTTCCGCATCCCCAGCAGCAGTATTTTGAGGATATACACCATACAGGGCTGACTCGTATGAGGCTTCGATAACCGATTTACGTAGCCCCTCCCATTCTGACGGAGTGAGGAAGACGGCAGCCAGAGGGAAGCGTTTCGCGCATGCGGCGCGGAAGTCCTCCATCAAGTCATCCGTTACGGGTGCCATTCTCAAAGCAGCGTGTCTTTTGAGGAGTTCCAGGGCTTGGAAAAGAACCTGTAAGACAAAAACAACCAATCACAAAGATATTCAAGCTGTGCTAAGAAAAGATGGACCTGGCGACAGAAATCACCGAACACTACATAATTTTCTACTGTGCTTTAAAAGAAACGGATAACTCTAACATCCAACAGGGGATCAAAAATGTTTGTTTTAATTAGCTTTAAGTGAAAATGGTGAAAAATACTATAAAAGTAGATCGAAGATGAACTGGCGCAATAGGACAAGAACAGAAGATACAGGATACGGTTGAACCCTAGAGTACTTATATCGTCGAGAATATGTAGGGTGCTACACATAGGTTGAAAGGTCTCCCTGAGGAAAAGGGTCTTCGGAGAGGTCGTAACCTATCACGGAATCACAGCGCCAATGCAATGAGAGGAAAATAGGTCATTTATAAACAGAAATTTGTCTTGTAGTGATTGTATGATAGAAGAAAAGGAATGGCATACTTTGATAACTTCAATACTACGAACAAAAATTAAACTCGAAGTTATCCACAGAGGGAAATATACACTCTTATCCTCTTTGCTGTAGAGAAAATCGGCTCTGAAATGATTTCTGGAGATTACAAAGGCGCGATAACCTACGAGGCCACGAAGCGAACAACAGGTGCAAATCGTCGAAAGAAAAACAGAGATTACAACTGTTGTGGGTTTGCGCATGTCCTATACAGGCAACTGTAACTGACACGGGTGCACACCCATTCCTATATGAATAAATATATATACTGCGAGAGACTGGCAGATGGCCAGGCACTTATGAAGTCCCGTGTGTTAGAGCTGATGACCCATCTAATTTGTAGATTATATATGAGGTCAGAACACAGGTCACAGATACTTGGCAAGAGCATTAGTGATCGAATAAGCCCAAACAAGAGGCTGCTGCGGTCTTCCCTTAGCTTCTCCAATCAGCACTGTATGTATATTTGCCTAGTTTGTGCCACTGTACGATGCAGCTGTAAAAAGTCAGGCTCATCGGTGTGCCTGTCATTCCCCGTGGGCTTTGTCGTATATGCTCAAGTTTTCAGGCTGTTTCTTTACCATCCTCTGAAATTAATGGTTTTTGGAAATACATAAAAGAGACAAATATCTTAGACTATAGACTGGTTTAGATTTATCCTAACATCAGAGGATATGCGGCGTAATACTCTTAATCTACCCACAGGCAACCTGCAGTGCATTAAAATTGAATGATTTACTATACGGCAACCAGGAGGTACTAGTTAAAAGCCCCAAATCCATTTTGGCGCTGCATGACGCAGCTGTGATGGACTCAGTTAATTTTTTAGGAAAAGGGCTTACCATCGAAGACAGAAAAATATGCCAGAAAACGCACGGCGAACGCTGCAGGATCGACTGATAAGCTGAACCCCCTGAAGTCGAGTCAAGAAGCGGCTCAAAGTAAACGACACAAGTTTCTGAACTTTTCATTATTCCCCCGCAAACGGTATGGGGAAGTAAGGAATATTTGCTTACTACTCATTGTCCTTGACAGAACGTAAGTAAAACACGGTTATTCCGTTGATCACAGTAGAAATATTAATATCCACTTTCGGATCGAACTCCAGATTAATGCTGAGGAATTTACTCTAAGTTCGCACATAAATTCCCGAGAGAATTAAATTCAGCCGAAATAGGCGATAAAATCAAACGACACTTTTTACAGATGTATAATGTAGTTGCCTGAGCAGTTGAGTAATCTAACCATGTAATGCAATTATTGCGACCACTGCACAAGATAAAAGGACGACTGTAACCAAAATTTCCTAATAAATCGAGAAAATGCACAAGTTAAAAAGATTTATAGGCCAAACATTTTCAAACTAGTCCTTTGACTAGAAGTTTCGGAACGCCTACCACAGATAGTTCGGTCATCGGAAATGAAAATAGCCGCCACGGTCCCGATAAGTTTACAATGAAACCGAATACCACATTATACTCCTAAACCTATCGTCTTCAAATGAAAAGGTAAAAACGACTAGAGGTGGGCGCTGACGCCGAAAACACAACATTTTACAGCGCTTGAAGAGCATTCCCATGAAGAATTTATCGCTGAAGACTTCGCTACCGCAAGATGACGCCTTAGAAAAAAAGTCATTTCGGCCCTGAGAAAATATAATTATAGGAACAATACCAGAAACAAGGCGCCAGTAAAACTTCTCTTGAGCGCAAGGGATAAATGGCTGCAATTTTAAGTAAATTTATTAATAAGATCATATTTTTTTAAAATTCGCTTCCGGATCGAAAAATATTTCAAATGGCGAAGTTGAAAGTAGAATTTCGTATATAACAGATTTAAATAAGCAGAATATTTACAGACTTTCTACCTTACTTAAGGCGCACCGTTTTATTTTTCTGCTCCTGGTTACCGCTTAAGACAAAAATGGTTAATTATCGAAGAAATTTTGTAAGGTTTTAAGGATGCATCGGATAAGTCGGATTTTTGTGTAAATAGTACAGAGGAGTCAGCGAAGTGACACAATCGACAGATTAAAGAAAGCGAACTAAACGCGATAAAAGCTTACATCCCAATTAATCTCTCCCAGATCTTCGGCTGACGGACTGGGCAACTGTTTCAGGTGCGAGGTTGCAAACTCGGAGTCGACAATTGCTTTTGTAAGGGTGCCTGAAAGAAGGTAGAGCTGTGTGAGTGGGGAGATTCAAATCAATATTATAGAAAATTCTTAGATACGCACTGCAAACTCATACGTTTACTGCAACTGAGCAGTCGGTCAGAAGGGTGTGACGCTGAATTTCAGTATAGATTACTGATAAATCCAGTACCTTAAGTGCGCGAAGAGATTCCTTGTCCTCTAGAGGACAGAAAGGACTTTATCAGTTTAACTTGACCATATCCAACAGGAAACGATTCTGAGTAGCCTATTTAAAAATTGGAAGCAGAAACAAGAAGACAAAATCTATGATTCCTACGTTGTTTGTAAAAGGAGAGACAATGGAAAAAATGCCACAGCAAGCACGTGCACGTTATAAATATAACTGCAAGTCTTGTGATACACCAACAGCCACGGTCAATGTACGAAAAACCCGTCACAAAGTCCAGTTGAAGAGATTTTCAAAATCATGCGAAATAAAAATAAAGAAATAAGATGTAAATCACGAATGGAAGACGTAGAATATGAAATCAAGCCACTGTATGTGAGTCTTTATAAAATCGACGGCATAATTTGCTATTAGTCCGTACCTCGAAAAACATGCATGAAAGACTTGGAGTTCCTTTGTATAAACTCCTCGTTGTACTTCAGCGGGTCCGGAAGCGGCGACTTTGCAGGGATTGAGAATACAGAGCGAACTTCCTCAAGCAACACCTCGTTGACAAGGGCGCCTCCTTTGTCCGTCAGTTTCGGCAGTTGTGTTAGGCGGTGTAAGAATCGCACTGTACACTCGTTAAACCAGGGATGATCGACCGCACCAGGCAGAATCAAACCGCGACGAATTGAGCGAAGCATAAGTAACCATTTTTCTGTAGGTGATAAGTCAAGAAAGCCGGATAATAACGAAAGAAAGGCACAGCCACCGGACCAACGAAGCGTGCAAGTAAAGACTTCATAAGCGCAGATCAGAACGCAAGCGGTATGTTGACGGCTTATTCGGGCCTGGCGATAGAACAAATTTATATCGCTTCCTGGTCACAGTATTGCCACCCGATTCCACTACAGTAAACATATAGACTGTGCGTGATCTTAACATAGGGTACTTTGACCATGAAATTTCAGCCTCCATATTAAGTTAGTTTAGGCAAGCACGGCTTAATACTAGAAAGGTCTGAGACCAATTATGGAAAAAATGTTTTGGCAGAAACACACACGTACCCCGTCGTGACAAAAGCACATGCACGGAGGTACAATTCGGAGGGCTTAACTCAGCTCAAATTACAACTCGCAAAAATGGGACATTTGGATGAAGACGGGAGGAATATACTTAAGAGGCTGCCTGACTAAGTGGAACTCAAAAACTAATACTAAATTATACACATAAAAGGATGCGAACGAGAACAGCTAACAGCAAGGTTCCTGTAGCCGCATGCTCCTTGGACCTAGAAGCAACTCCCTGCAAGTGGTTAAGGCAATTAAAAGTTCACTTGCACAAGTGTTCAGCCAAGAAGAACGTTTAAAAGTTCAAAATAACCTGCGAATGGATGTCTAACAGGACTGTTACTGCACTGTGATAGCATTTATTTATAAACCAGAATAATATAGAGGGAAGTGAACGAATTATTTGGTCTGTATTCAACTTCCTCTATTAAACCTAATCAACTTTCGAATTGCATTGCGTGCAACAACCCGGACGGTTAAAATTCGGATTTGTAACTTTTCTGATAACTATACATGCATCAGGCAAAGTGGTCATTGAAACCCCACTTAAATATTCGATAATATTTTTTTTCAGTTATGAGATAAAGCCACGACCATGTCTTTAGAAAAACAACCAAATTAATTTTAAACATTCCTCAAAATATGCAGTTTTTATACAGAGAAGTGCCAAGCTAGGCACAAGGGGCAAACGTACCCTTTCGTTCATAAATTTCGTAAGCCAGACAGTGAGTTTCGATGCGACTGCTTGAATGTTCTACAAGTGGTTGCAGAAAGCGAGCGGCCTCTGATAGTGCATCATCAGGCTGAAGAGGATAAATTTCGGGCGTAAAGTCCAGAAAGTAAATTAAAGAACACGGTGGCCGATTATCAGCACGAGATTAAAAGTTAAAAACGTAGTGTGCTGAGAAGCGCTGGTCTTAAACCCGATTCAGTTGGTCTCACTGAATTTCCTACTTTAGCCGAGGTTTGAGACCAGGTTATGGTAGTCAAATGCGAAAGGCGCTAACTCGGTTTTTGTGGATAAAATTAAATACAACCTTCAACATCCTACAGGGGAATGTTATTTTGTAGTTACCTGATGGAGTGGTTGCTGGTGTGTGTGTGCTGGGTACAGCCCTCAATTTAATTCTTAGAACAAAAGCCCTAACGACTGCATTTCGTTATCAAAAGGCAGCCTCCACACGACGGATAATTAACTATGGCAACAATAAAACGTACAGATGGACGTTTGTTGAGCCCAATTATCAAGCCATGTACACTGTCGCTCAACCTAGCAAACTTAATACCCGGCGACTTCAAAGTATGAACTTTTTGCTTGCTTGGCAATTTGAAGATCAGCGTCGACAGACGCACAATATAAAGTGGCTCCTCTTCATTTGCACATGAAGCGAATTTTATGAAACAGTAACATTTTTAGATAAAATGGAAAAAAACAGTTGTCGGGAGGCAACCATCCTCTGCTCCTGAGCATGTTGAAACAGAACACACCACGGCACCTTTTGGATGAGAAGCTCAATACAAAGATGTTAACCGCATGAGAATTGGCCACCATCAACACGCTGCCGCCTCACTAAATCACATACCGACCACAGAATCACAAAAGCAAACAGGGCTGGATCGATTTGGTTACCTACGGAACACTTGG
Source organism: Schistocephalus solidus (assembly GCA_017591395.1). Taxonomy (NCBI): domain Eukaryota; kingdom Metazoa; phylum Platyhelminthes; class Cestoda; order Diphyllobothriidea; family Diphyllobothriidae; genus Schistocephalus; species Schistocephalus solidus. Next base: position 108,888 of record WEDG01011332.1, read on the forward strand.
TTTCAAGCCGCTCCGTAAGACAGTCAGTGGAGGTACCTGGGAGGCGCAGAACGAAAAATTGTCTTCAAATTCCGGGTGGAAACAGGCGTGTTGTGCTGGTGAATTCTATTACATCCAGTTAAACCACATACGGAAAAGCAAGTGAGTTAAATAACTCGTAAGCAAGATATAGAAATTGGCTTTGACACGGTCTGGTTTCCAAGCTGCATATTTCAAAAGATGGGTTTGGTTTTTCTATTTAATGACAGTTCATAATAGCAATAACATAATGGGAAAATAAATTAAAGGTCCATTAGATTTACCGAAAGTGTCACCACGCGAAGACAAAGTAACAAGGAAATTGATATTATCGTGCTAATAGCGGAGGAGTGAGTTAATATTCACTTCGAGTTGGACAATTATAAAGCGGCCGAGAAATTAGGGGCATAAGGTGCTTCTATGCCATACACGCACCAGCTTTGAAACAATAAATTTTCAAAGGTATAGACTGGTAGAAGCAAATCAACGGCCTAGCAAATTCGTTTGCTCGACATGACCCACACGAAGTTCGATTAACTGACGTGTGTAAAACCATTGTCGACTCACCTAACCTAGCCTACGTTCTATGCATTCGAGGTCAAATGCACACATAAAATTTGCGAAAGTGTTAAACGGTAACTGGAGAAAGCTTCCATAGTTCGAAAATAAGACTGAACTATGTTTCTTCAATGCTCGAAGTCTAAAAATAGGAAATATGGATAGTAAGCATTTGTTAGAATCAAAATCTACTTAGATGGCCTGATTGGCATGTGGTAAATCTTAAAATGATGCAAAAACTTTATTAAAGAAAGTCTGGTGCAAGCGTGATAAAGAAGGGTGTTCCTCTGAGAAGACAAGTATAGATCCTTCAGGTGACAGGGCTGACGGTCGAAAACTCTCTTATTTACATCTAAAATAGAAGGCGATTATTGAAATATTCATAAGTTCCGTAGTTTACATCTTTAAGAGAGGTAGAGACCGAAACTTAGCGCCGGCTAAAAAACCCTCTACCGATGACCAATCAATGCCTTTCCAAACCAATATTGTGAGCTACGTCAGCGTTTAATTTCTAGGTGTGTGGAGCACAAATTACAATGAAGATAACGAAATGAAAATTTTGGAGGCTAGACAGCATGCGGTAGAACTATATTTATTTAATTTGAGATATTTAAGGAGCCAGAAAAGTGTAGTTTTGACAGAGTTGTGTTAAGGATATGCTCACTCTGGCTAATTTTTTGGGATCTAGTTCTTCAACTTCAGGAGGCTTGTCCGCTTCGGCTTCTCGATCTGCATTCTGCCGGGAGCGTTGGCCTTGTTCGCGTCTCTCTTGATCGGCTTTGGAACGTTGAGCTTCGGCTTCTGCACGACGCTCAGCGCGACGTTGTTTGTTGCGAATTTTCTTCAACTCCGAAGAGGGCATGTTAGCTACAGTAGACACGGGATAAACCTATAAATTTGGTCCCTCGCGTATTTGACGGAAATTAAAACATTCTAATTGTCGAAAATAGTTTGAAAATAAGTACCATCGGCCCGGAGGCTGTTACAGTAACATGACCGGGACGATCAACCTTTTAGTACCAAATAAAACAATAACATAACCCTATAGGCTACAATATACGGCAAAATACAAGGTAATCGAGATCATGTTTGGTACGTCTGCGTCGAGATGCACGCACAAAGTGTTAGTACAAAATAAAGGCAAAAGTCTAGACTAATTGCTCAGCATTAACAGTATTCTACAAGTTTCCGGCATGCAGGTCATATTATCATCGAGCGTTGAGAATAAATGAACCAAAAGGATTGTCCCAATTGAAATCGATAAGAACACAGGTTGCATGGAAGTGAAATTTCCTTTGAAGTTATGTTATTCAATGGGGGTTTTGTTCAAACAAATTTCGAGACAAACGAGATAGACACTGACGTCTATCATTATAAGACAAAATAAAACTATAATCTCTCTGGCTAATGTCCGCAACATGCCAAAACCCCTAAACTGCTCACCATGTTTTTGACGAAAGATGTGCTACCGTGCCCCCAAACCGGCTATGTGGTAGATGCACCACACCAAAACAGCGGCCATATCAGGACACCGCTGACGTCATTGAGGATGCGCACCCATAGAAGATGTCACACGTGGGGATGTGGTCGCACGCCTAGATACGGCTTCCCCCGCGCCAACAGCCTGCGTCCTTCACCGCCGGTCTTGATGACTTAGTCATGAAAACGGGCCCAGGTGGGAGAGTGTGGTAGATGCGGCGAGAATCTACTATCACTATAAACTAATAAACGCGCAAAGGACTATCTTTGCGCCCACCTGCTGTGGCGTAAACGGTGAACATTTTCGGAAAAGACGGTCGAACTGTCATGCCCGTCAAAACGTAAACGTGCTACCAATTTATTTATTTTTTGATAGCAATCAGTTTTGACTCAAGACAGCTAAATGTACGCAATCCTACTGTACTAAACTCGCGATTATGCCCTTTTCGAAGTCACAGAAAAAGAAATGACCCTCGACAACAAAATACAATTATATCATGCCAATGAGCAAAGCAAAAAATGAAAAGACGAGTGCTTACAGCCAGGCTGGTCAACAGTCTCCGTCTCCTCACCCAGCGGATTTAAATGCAGGAAGAGATACATCTAGAAACATGACAACATTTAAAAGGGAAGCGAGTGAAGTTCCGAACAGAGTTGAGGATAGGTTATCTACGATTGAGATCAGGGCCATTTTAAAATGTCACAAATATAACTAAAATACCAACTGCTGGGGACAGCGTCTGTCAAGATATAAACTTTAAACGAAAAAATATCAGCTGGTGAGATTTTGTACGCAAACAAAATTTAGATACCTCAATGGCTAATGAAGCTGCATTAAAATATGCAGGATGGTCCCGTAGCCTATCCTCAAGTCTCACAGTTTCTACATAGGCGCGCAGAGTACCCTTACGGAGACAGTAAGAGTGGAAATCGAGTTGATCCTCCAGAACGGCAGAGTAATGCTAAATAGAAGAGATTAAAGTAAAGGTCCATAGAGGCCATATAAATTAAGCACAAAATACAACCCGAATAAGAATAGTGGTTTTAAGCGAGACATTAGAATCTAATACGAAACACTGATAACAGATGCCCAGTAGACTTCAAAGGTAATCGTGAATGGAAAATATGTGGTTTAATCATCACAATATTCAAATATGAAAACCAGACATTAAAAGCTAGGCAATATGAGACTCAAGAAGACAGGGTCTGTGTGCTAAACTAGTTATAGACTATTTGTTGCGTCCATATGTGGCGGATAGTGGAGCAGCCTCCGAAGACGACCAGCTCGAGTGTGAAGACAAAGAAAGCACGGACTTTCAAAGAATATACCTCCACACATGACAGGCAAATCGATTACCTGTAAAAAAAGTCACAAGACATAGCTGCAGTAAGGCCTGGAGAACACTATCTACAATCTAAGATGACTTCCCATTTCGCTGTCCTATACAGTGCTGGAAACTAAGTCTGCTGTGGTGGGGAAGTCCATTTTCGCATGCATAACTCACAGGAATTAGTTCCTAATTCAAGCCCCATGTAAACACTATGAAGCAAAATACGGATTAACCGCATTTTTGGACGAGGGTCATGGTCCGCGAGTTGGAGTTACAGATAGGAGCCTTCTGCAGTTAACAAATAAGAACCCTGAAGAGTACTTCGCTAGTCAGTAAAATAGCGCCCATGATCATGGTATTAATTATGCTCACAAAAGGCATGCGGCTTCAAACAGTCCTAGAAGACGGATCCCTTAAAGTAATAGCGCTACCTTACCTGCAACCAAGAAATCCGTCAGCCTCATCTACCAAAAGAACTATAGCTGCCGAACTCGGTAAGCTTACCCGTAGTCCACTCAGTTAGGAAGACATGCTGACCTTTTTCGGGGTATAAATAAGCGAGAAGTCATTTAACAACACACCAAGGAGCTACGAAGTAAGGAAGTGGGAGAAGTACGACCGACTAAAACACACCAACCAGCAGATATTCGAGACCACAAAGAAAGTCCACACATACAAACTTATGTAAGCATACCAAAACTGAATTGTGCCCCATGCAGGGTTCGCAATCGCTAAAAGCTATCGGTGAGAGATTCTTGTTAAAATGCACAATAAACCTCGAGAAGACAGCCACTTGCGAATTCGTTCTACCATAGCAATGCACAACTGATTTGTCCTTCAAATTAACAGAAGTTAAGTGCTGTCCATGAATTCGCAAACAAACATGTAATGATTCTAACTTGCATACTTGCTTTAATGCAGATATATAAGTCAATAACGAGTTAAGGCAGCTGGCTGGGGGTTACTTACTCTGTCAATTTCATGACATAGTTTCAAGGCCTCGCCGTATCTTTTCATTGTCCTTAGCGCTAGTGCATTTTCTATGAGGAACCACATGCACTGCATCTCAGAAAGGTAGGCTGCAGCCGTGGAGCTTCCCTAGTTTGTGGATCAAAGAAGAGGCTTCGCATACCCGAGTAAACTTCAATGCCATTGCCTCTGCATCCTCTAAGCGTTGAGCCTGTACCATGTACTTCGTACAAAGAGCGTTAATGAAGCGATCTGCAGTATCAAGAGATTGAGCCTCCTCCATCCAGCGACTAGCCGTGACAACATCGCCAGCGTCACGATAGATTTCGGCTTTCAGCACATACAAATCCACAATGGTGGGGTTTATTTCTAATTCAGCCGAAACGATATCCAGAGCTTTCTAAAAATTTCGGTCCAGTAAAGAAGACTTACTTGCACTTGTCCAATGTGGTTAAAATGACTGGCAAGCAAATAATTCAACCAAAGCGAGGTTGATGGTGGTTCCGGTATACATTCCTCCGATTTTGACGTTGGTCTAGTACTAGATATGGGTCCAAGAGTTCCATGCAGATCAAGGTTTTTACGATACGTAAGATACAAACTTTCTAATGATGCAACCTTTTCCGGTGAGTTGTAAAAACGTTTAAGTTGGACAAAAAGTGTCGGAACACCCCTCCGTAAATTATGCTGAAGGAATTCGTGGGCCTTTGACACAAACTCATCGCCTTACAATTGAAGTGGTAAAAAAATTGTTACCTTCTAACAAGTCGAGAAAGAGGAGCTTTGGAAGCCTTGCAGAAGGAAATTTGTTTAAACATTTTTGAAGCGTCTTATATTTCACTGAAACGTCGCCAGGACCAGGAGCCTCGACACGATAGAGAAGTTCGTAATATAATTTATTCTCAGGATTTCTTTCCAACAAATCCCAAACGTCGTTTTCCGCGTCTTTGCCTCTACCTAACTTAAACAGCAAATCAGCTACGGAAAGATTATGAGACGAATAAACGACACACCATGAGTTTCCAAGTAAGTGACATGATCAACCACATCCTTGGTACATGATTCCATGAACGAAAGAGCCTCGTCAAAACGCTTACTCTCAACCAAGATGGTTATGTAATACAGGAGTAACTCGCTATGCTCGTAATTGTAGGGTTCAATGCCCGTCTGCACCTTAAGGAACTCATTGACAACATTCGCTGCAGCATCCAGGTTCCCAAGAAAGTGTTGTATCACAGCATAACCCACCCACGAGGCTCGTTGACTCGGCCTTTGGGTAAGCAGCTTAGTTCTAGTTTCCTGATACGCACTGAAGGGGAAACGGACAGAGTTACCTTACAACCCTCGAGTTCACGAGTGTGCATCTGCAACACCGAAAGATCGCGCAGAACTTGCAAATTGTTCGGATCCAACTTCAAGGCTTGAATATAACATCGAATAGCTTCTTCGTATTTCCGGTCGGACTTCATAATTAAGCCATAGATGTGCCAGCCTTTTACATATAAAATACTTATGAAACATACAGACAAAACTCTGGAGATTCGCACGCAGGCCACGCTTTACAAGGTCCCTTGCTTCCTCTTTCTTTCCCATACAGTTTAACAGGATCCCTTTCATGGAAAGTGTCTCTATGGGAAAAAACTATGACGTTATCCAGGCACGTTACCTCCATGCTCAGCAAACTTCGGGTTTGAAAGGATTTGATTGGCAAATTTGAGCCCAGTCTTGTATTGCTTCTGATCATAATATTTCTAACAAAGTTATTTATACCGAAAGAATCAAGCAAAACATACAACTATCCTTTTAAACAGGGAAGACTCTTTAGGGGGAAGGGGACAAGCACTCTGCGACTTCTCCATCGCACACTTAAGGTAGCAGTGCGAAAATAAGGCGTTAATCAGTTCAAACAAACATTTCTTCAATTAAACTAAAGGCACCATTACTCCTACTATAAGATTCTGAACTGGATTGAACAAAAATAACCAAATGAAATTTTCAAGGGCAAGCTTTGGGTTGAGTTCTAAACAATCGACGGTAAGTTTGGCAAGTAAATCCAGTGGGCAAAATGTTGTTTTATTCTGCGAACATACCCACGTAGCGATTGAAAAGTCAGACTGCCAAGTGCCTTTTTTTGCCATTCATCTTCAGACCACTATAGTTAAGTGGGACTGAACTCAGGAGTTATGTACAGTGTTTGCATGGTTCTCAGAGGGACGTTTGTTCATATTGTTCATTCCCTGCCGCCGCATGACCTAGCCGGTGCGTTGTGGACGTTGGAGCTGGGAGCAGAGGGCCAAGCAGAGAAGTTCCGGGTAGGCTGTTTGATCTGTCTGTTCTTCAAACACGCACTCCGAGTAGATGAAGTACAGACAGCTCTCACAGTCTACCCTGAAACCCTTCGATCTCCCCTCCCATCCCCTCCGCTCACAGTTCCAACGTTCTCAACACACCAGTTCTGTTATGTGGATGGCACCAGAACAAAATAGTATGAACGACTCCTCCCTCCGTCAGGCGTATAATCACTCCTGAGTTCATTCTCCATGACGTTGTTCGGCCTGACGATGAATAACTGGAAAATGTTTGTAAATCTAACTTTTCAAAAGACACTTCTTCTGAATGCGTTTGTTTTCTGCGCTTTTCCAAAAGATTTATAGTAACTGCTTTTTTTATGGACCATAAAAGGAAGCCTTTGCAAATCAAAGTTTATTAGAGGGAGTTTAAGCGCAGTATTCTACACTTCATGAGTCAGGCAGATGTAAATAATAGTAAGGTTGTAGTCAGAGCAAAGGATCAGTACATAAATTTGGAACATTTTGAATATCTTGCTAAGCTTAACAGTGGAGCGTGTAACAGAAATCTAAATATAATTGTTAAGGAATGACCGTTCAGTAACGCGCCAAGTAAATTTGGGGTAAACAGTGCGACATGGGCTTGATCAAATAATACACAACAAAAGAGAAAAATACAAAACGGAAACTAACACAAAGAACTGGAATGACTTGCTTACCACGACAAGGCAGACAGAAAACATCTGTGCATTTTGGATTTAAAAAAGCATATCATAAATATATTTCCTACGTTTCTGATCAAACTGATTAGCCCGCTGAGCGAATGAGAGTTTAATCTCATGTTTTCAGCAGTAACTGACTGTGACCAGTTATAAAGGACACAATCCACTTTTAAGCTGTAGTACCCACATGAAGATGAGTACATCCAAGTTCACTTGGCCATAGCTCATTGAGTCAATCCGTCAGCGATTAAATGAGGTTCCCTTGACATATTTACTCAAAGAAAGTTGGCGCCAGCACAGAAGAACAACTAGATAGCTCCGATTAATGCAGGCGACTAAGTGCATGCAACCATTTAAGCCTAGGAAGGTTCCCAACTAGTATATGCAGTACTTAAGCTGACACATATTACGAAGCAACAATCACGCACACGCCCTTCGAACTTTGTTTAAAATTTTTGACCTCAGAGTAATTTAATCCTTTTGAGATTTCTGTCTACTGGTCACTCTTGTGGACTTTAGTTATTAAGCTTTGGACTCTATTTGACATACGCTTCATCCTCATAAGCTTACTACAAGACAGCAGCGGAAACGACCGATATCCTCCTCCTGTGCACTTCTCGTCAGCAGCTCTACGAGATCTTCCAATCTACAAAGAACTGAATCATTTCAAAATTTTATTCATTAAGTTGATTTCGTTAAAAACTTCGTCGCATATCTTTAACACCCTTTATCGTTTTTGCGATCTATCATGGAAGTCAAAAATATACCCATCGGGAATCGTGCAAAATACGCGGCACGGCCGAGGTTCAAACCAGGAGATGATGGTAATACCACTGAGCTATCACTGCGCAACGAAATTGCTGATTTAAATTAAACTGATTGAATGAACACTAGTCATAATACAAATGACTACACTTCCGGACATGTTTCCCTAAGGTCGCCAAGAGTTTAATAAGTTTGTTAGATGTCAATTTTGAGGACAAAGTGTGTGTGATATGCTTTAAACTTCTTAAAAAATTAAAAAAAGACATGCAGAGGCTGAAGATGCAGAAAGAGTAGTTGAAGAAAATTCCTCGCATTTTACCCGAAGAGCACAAATTTGCGGTGACGGAGACTGAGCAAGACAGAGGAGCCTACGCAAACATAGTCTCGTCAATCGTAACAATCAATGATGAAGAAGACGAGGTGTTGACGGGGCTCAGCGCAATCGAAAACGAATATCCGGTACTGCAAAAGGACGACCGACAGAGATGTCAGAAAATAAAGAAGCGTCGCTGTACATCCCTGAAAGCCTAACTAAGCCAGAACGTTAATATGAGCGGGCCAAGTTTAGGCAATACGCAAGCAAAAACTGCTTTGGCGAAAGTTACAACTAACCAAGAAGTCGAATCAAGGAGAGAACAAAGCGTTTGCGGTGTCCCAAAATACCCTCTGAACGCAGAAGCCGATGGAAATCTAAGTGAGCATAATCATATTCCTGAAAATAAGAAACAACCACAGAGCCCTTGAGTGGATCGCAGTTAATGCAAAGTTATCAAAGGCTTGCCTGAATCTACATCTGAAACCCCAAAAGCCAGAATTTACTATGACACGGAGCTATTCCAGAGCTATCTTGAATGTCTCTTGAAGGAGGACGAGACGGTTACCGTTCTAAAAACCTCCAGGATGGGTCAGTTAAGAGACTCCAATTATGAGTCCAGTCAAACAATTCAACTGAATCCTGTCCTGCAGAATGAGTTAGAAGCTCAACTTTTGCTAAGCAGGAAATCTATGCTTCGAAGCTCTCACCCGATGGTTTTTTTAGCCGGATTTTTCATCTGCTGAGAGGGAGAAATGGAGGGGGCCCAAAGTAGAACTCTTCAAGCGATCCAGACTGGAGGAAAGAAATCTCAAAATCCGGAATGGATAATTCACACACGCCCAGAGGTCATTTCTCTGGAGGAAGTCCATGACACTGGGTATGAAGGGCAGACAGATCACAATAAAATACCGCTCAGTGCAGCAAATATCTGTAAGCACATCGACTACCAGTTCGATCAAAAAGCAGTAGCCTCCTACTCAGACAGTGGAGGCATAAGACACACGACTATTCTAACAATCCTGAACCAAATATTCATCAGAAATTTGTGCAGACGAAACTCCGCTTTCTTTATACAAACGCACAGAGTTTGTTCCAAAAACTAGATGATCTGAACGTATGGATATCCGATGTGCATCCGGATGTCATTTCCATTACCGAAACTTGTTTGAAGTCGGAAATATTGGATTGCGAAATTTCTATCAATGCATATCAACTCTTCCGTCGAGACAGACTGCGTAAAAAAGGTGAGGAATAGTAATCTACGTCAGCAGAGCAGTTATATCACCTGAACGCCGAATTGCTTGCCCTTGCGACTGCGAAGCAGTTTTGTCAAAACTCAAGAGGCATGGAGGTCAAAATCTGAATTTCTTGACTGTTTACAGACCACCAAATCAAACTCCAGCAATTGACGAGATGATGTTCAAAATAATTAAAGATGCAACTCAGACTGAAGACACAGTTATCGCCGGAGATCTCAATGCACCGCTGATTGACTGGAACACATTATCCGTAAAAGTTTCGTGGTATTCCTTTAGCACCAGACTATTAAAGCTCAAATTGAATCTTTTTCTCGTACAGAATGTTAGATTTCCAACGAGAGTTAAAGAGGTTCAAACGGCGAATTGCCTAGATCTCGTTCTTTTAAAGGACCCAATTGATGCGGCTGAATTAAGATCACTCGCGCCGCTTGGTAACATTGACCATGTCATGCTGCTGTTGGGATATTGTTTGCACACCAAGCAAACCGAGTCTCCTGATCTTCGGTTAAATTACTGGCGCACAAATTTATCTGCAATGAGGAAGGACTTATCGGCGCTAAATTTGCAAAACATTCTTACCGAAAATCCGAATGTCGATTGAACCACTCTCAGGGGCGTTATAAACGACGTAATGCAACACAGCTGCCTTATTAAAAATCGCAAAATGTAAAGCGCTCTGTTTGGTTAACACGAGATTTGTAAAGAAAACTAAACCGACAGAATAAACTCTGAAGAAGGTACATAGTAACAACTCAACTCATGTATTACGAAGAATTTCGCTGAAAGTGGAACACAATAAGTTTAATTATTCACAGATCACGGAAAGAGTATAAGGCTGAAATTATAGAACGGGCCGTCAAAAAGCCAAAAGTACTTTTGAGCTACATCAATAGTCGTTTGAAGAAGAAGGAGACAATGGCAGTGTTGAAAGGCAAAAAAAACGAAGAAATTAATGAAAATCAAGAAAAGGCAGAACACCTTAGTCGGTTTTTCATATCTGTTTTTGCAGCTGAAGAAGATTTTAACCAAACAGACTTTCATACAAGTAGTAACGACACAGTCATTGAGGATCTCGAATTCACAGAAGAAGATGTGAGAAAAGAACTACTTGCACTTAACGACGCCAAGTCTCCGGGTCCCGATTAAATACCAGCAAAAGTATTGAAGCAGCTTGCTAGCGAACTCTCTAGACCAATCTGATGTATTTTCCAGTCATCCTTCGATCGAGGCATCCTCAGGGAAATTTATACCCTATTCACAAGGGTGGTTCCAGAACCAGCGTTAAAAACTATCGACCGGTGAGCCTCATATGCATTTGTTGCGAAGTGATGAAAAGGATCATCAAAAAGGCCAGCATGAAGTTTCTCGAAGAAAACACTTCCTTTACAGTTCTTATCATGGATTTCGACGAAACCATTCCTGTTTGACCAATATGCTCTATTGAATGGAACAGTGATCCAAGCGTTGAGACCGTCTACATACACTTCAAAAAAGCGTTTGATAGTGTTCCAACAAAGTCCGAGAATCCAGAATAAGAGGAAATTTACTCAATTGGATAGGAAAATTCTTGATAGTCCGATCACAGTTTCAAGCGCATTGGCAATGCGAAAATAAATTTCCGTGCCGGTCGTGAGCGGTGTACCTCAGGGATCCGTTTTTGGGTCATTTCTTTTATTAAATCTATGTCAGTGATAGTATGAATGGATTGGACAGCTCGGGAGTCATGTTTGCAGACGACATAAAGATATGGCAACCACTCAGATGCAGTATTGATGAACGAACTTTACAAGAAAGACTCAACTGGCTACTTGAACTGTCCGATAAATGACAGATCAAGTTTAACTTTGAGAAATGTGTCGCATTGTGGATCAAAAAAAGAAGACAAGCGCGATAATGGACTCCCATCAATACATACGTGACGGAAGGTGCCTCTCAAATTTATACGAACAAAAGGACCTAGGAATGACCAATTTGTCTTCCCTCAAGCCCTCCGCTCAATGTGTCAGGGCGGCTAAAAAGGCGTCAAATGTCCCATTTGCCATAGAAAGAACTTTCGTAGATATTGATTAGGAAATATTTGGAAAAATATAAGGGACGTTTATTCATTCATACCTTAAATATGGAGTTCAGGCGTGGCAACCGTGGCTAAAACAAGAGTACAAACTACTGGAGAGGGTTGAAAGGATGGCAACAAAAGTCGTGAAGGGTCTAAAGTCTTTATCATACAAATGCAGACTTGATAATCTTAACCTTTTCCCTCTTGAGTACAGGCAGATTCGAGCTGATCTCATACAGACACACTGGCTCGTAGGAAATCAGGACTGTGGTCTAAACTTCGAAGACTTTTTTGAATTGGCCAAAACAACTCACCGACGTGGGAATTCTCACAAACTTCGAGGAACCTTATCCCACCTGGATATTCCTCACCACTCGTTTTCGCAGCGATTTTGTCAGTGCCTGGAACGGACTCCCAGAGGACGTTATACAAGCGAACACGAAAGACAGATTCAAACCCAAACTGGCTTAATATTTGCTTGAAAATAACCTCCTGGAATTTGTGTCAACCAAAATTTTTAAGCCCTACACTTCGGAATCCACCGTCTCTCACTTTCTTTTGCCAAGACTAAAGAAATTGAAGAAGCAATTAAAAGATCAATATACAAGTTCGTTATCTGTACATCAAGGGATTGCAAAGATTTTTGAATTAGCCTCTAAGATTCGGCTTGAACGTGACAGACAGAGGGAATCTTGCGCACTCAGCGAGCCAAACCCTGCAAAATCTGTTGCTCAACTGCTCCGCTGTCGATCCTGCTCTAAACGAGGTTATGAAATACCTCCATTACTAAATGAAACTAAGAATATCGTTCTCGAAGACTCTGACAAGGCAGAATTGCTTAGTGCATTCTTTGCAAATCATCTTACGATGGAATCTGAACCGGTTCCGACTTTTCAGGCATCCTCATTCAATGTTATCAGCACCATTGATTTCTCCATAAAACTAATTCGTTAGCAAATAATGCATCTGAAAAACTCGCACATTTCGGGGACTGACATTATTCCAAACTCAGTTATTAAGAAAGTGTCAAGCTTTCCCCGATTGCTCAGCCATGTATTCTCAGTTTATCTTTTAAACAGATTCTTTCCTGACTCATGGAAGACATCTATTATTCTTCCTGTCTTCAAGTCGGGATCTCGTTCGGACGTAAATAATTATCCAGGCGTTCACAAAACCCCCGCTCTCGCAAAACCTCTTGAAAAAATTATTTTTAACCGAATTCTTGACTTTTGCTTAGAAAATAAGCTCTTAAACGACTCGCAATATGGTTTTCTACCTGGGAGATCATGCGAAGTGTGTCACTTAGCTTTTCGTAACTCATCACTTCCCTTCGTAATGAGCAGCAGTCAGTGGTTGTGATCTACTTTGACCTGAGCAAAGCCTTTGACAAGGTACCGCACAAACGTCTTCTAGTGAAACTGGAAGCCCTCGGCATCCGGCCTCCTCTCCTTGACTTCATTGGTTCCTACTTGTCTAACCGCAGCCAGAAGGTCTTAGTAGGTAATAGCTACTCGACGCCTCAGCCGATCTCGAGTGGCGTTTTTCAAGTCACGGTTCTAGGTCCCCTTCTCTTTATTCTGCACATAAACGAAATTTCAACTTTGCTCACAAATTCACAAAATTTCGTTTACGCTGACGATCTCAAGTGCATTTTCTAAAGACACTGCCAATAGTTGCGTTGATAAAATCAACACTGATCTACTTATGCTCTCACGTTGGAGCTGTACTTGGCAGATGGAGGTTTTTTTTATCCAAGAGAAGTTTAATGTGTTTTGGCCCAACCAAGCTTCCTGGACCCCTAGTACTTCAAAATAGTACACTTTTAGAACGATCAATCATAAAAAACTTAGGTCTTAGTTAAACGAATTAGCAAACATTATCGCCTCATGCAGATCGAATTTTTGCAAAGGCTACACAGATATGTGGTTTTATATCACATAATTTCTTCCTTCCGGAAATAAAGTTAAACCTGTACCACATGTTTGTTCTTCCTATCCTAGAATACTGCTGTCACCTCTTTGGGCTAATGAACGCCTCTGACCGCAGTAAGATTGAAAAAGTTCAGAGGGTTTTTACTCGAAGACTATTTTCTCGTCCTGGATTCAGTATCCCTTAAACGGATAGATGCCAGTTAGCATACATTAAACCTCTGTGGGTTAGAAGACTCGAAGCCGGTCTCTACTTCCTGTTTCGCGTTAACTCAAGCCCAAATCTCCCACGAATTAACGCTCTTGCTCCGGTAGATTGACCCTGTGCCACTCGTTATTCCTCCATGATCATTTCACCACCCCATAGCTCCACAACTAATCTTTCTCAGTTTTTGTCTCCAAATATGCTTTCATCTGGAATAATCTTCCACTGCAAATCTGGTTGTCGTCTACATTAGCTATTTTGAAAACCAAAGTACGCAAACATTTAACTTCGGAAGATATAAAGTCCTTATTGTCTGTTTCCTTCCCAAACTCGCAACTTTTGGATTTCGAAAAGGGTCCTCCTGGTATTTGAGGCAGCTCCCTTTAAAGTATATTGGTCTCTAAAAATATTTCCCTCATCATCTGCAGAGTCAATCTTTGAATTCACTTTTTCGTCCCCCTTTTAGACTATCATCGCCAACTCTTGACAATCTTGATATTTTCCTCCGAATTTGCAACCCCGAGGATGGTCTCCAGTTTCAGTTGATGATCAAGGCGGGTTCTGATGGTTTTGCCTCTTTGATTGGTGGACTATGCAGTCAGCAAGGTCACATCTCGATGATGACCTCATGACCTCTACTGTCCCCTCTTCGTTTTGACCCTGGTGTCCACGATGATTGTCTCCTCTCTCACCTCCACTGGTGGTTACAAACAGTAGCTCTGACTGCTATATTATCTCTCACACGACAAGGAGCGTTCCTAACTCTCATACGTTGTGAGCAACAGCACAATACTATCCAATTGTATCTAGCTATTAATTTTTAGTGAAGCAGTTTTTTTCTCCGATTTTTTTTTAAATTGGCGGTTTGCCGAACGCTGCCTCCAATTTAACCGTAGGAGTTTTTTAACTGCGTTTTTTTCTAGTTCACCGTATATGTCAAAGATTGTTGACTATTGTTTTAAAAATGGCAAATCTTTCTGAATCGGATATGCCTACCATATTGTTCATTTCTGCTGTTAATATGGCTGCTCACATATTGCAGCAATTATCCACTTTGTATTTATTTATACCGCGATGCGAAGTTTGAAATGACGGGGCTACCTGGGCCTTAAATATACAATTTATTTATTTATTTTAAAATACCGTTCATTCTTTCAGGAAGGCACTGCTACATCACACCAAGGCTTTGCACCTACATACAGATAATGGTAGAATCTATTATTTGACATAGGTAATCTTCGATCCTTCAGGATGACTGTGCCTATATCCCAGTGTTACAAAACAATTTTCTTTCGTTGTGACTGTGTTACTCACTACTTTATAGTAAGATATATATTTTAACTGGAATATCTTCGATGAGCCTTATCCCACCTGGATGTTCGTCACCATTCGTTTTCACAGTGAGTGTCGGTACTTGGGATGGCTCCCAGATGACGTCATACAAGCGGACACGACAGACACATTCAAACATAAATTGTATTTATATTCACTCGACAAATACCGTTCATTCTTACAAGAACGAACTGCTACATCATACAAAAGTTTTGCACGTACATAGAGAAAACGTTGGATGAATGTGCCTAGGTCCCACTGTTATAAAACTATTTCCTTTCTTTGTGCCTGTTTCTCACTACTGTATAATAAGATATGTATTTTAACTGGAATATCTTCGAGGTCATCGTGTGCAAAGGAACCACGTATCTTTTTGTTCTCCGATTTGGGCAGTTTGAAAATCGTTAACACTTCGCTTGTTCTGATTCTGGCATTAAAACTGCCACTGCACGAACGTAATTGCTCTTTGGAATTTTCTGGAAATTTTCTTGTGCCGAATTACCTCACAAAACGACATCAAATTGGAATTTGTTTATCACCTTCGTCGACTTGATAAAAACAGCCTCTACACCAATAAATTCTGTCAACCGCTCAGTGAACCAAAAGTGCAAAACCCCTTGAAGATCTAAAGTTATCCAGGACCTTTGACCTCTACAAACGGCTGAGTCGTTCCTGAATATTCTTCCTATCATTTATTGTTTTTTTAAAGTGGTTTTGAACGAATAGGCGCATTTATTGCTCATATTGTTTTAAAAGCGGCGTCGTTGAACCTCCGTTTGAAATTCGCTCGTCTCCAAGCTTTTGATTTTTGGCCAATAATCTGTTCCCAAAGTCAGGACTAAACGAAATAAGTTGTCATTGGATCATTTATTGTCTGTTTATCAGGATCAGCCTATAATTGTTTATAGACATTGTGATATTCAGGCACACGAAAATTGATATCGGAATCTTGAATAATATGCTAACTCAGCTTCATTTGGATCCTGCCTCATACGGGCTTCAGAAAACAGTCTCGCCAGGAAAGGTGTCTACATCAGAAAGGAACGGAGAACCACTGGCAAACTCACTTCGAAGGCTGCATCATTCTTTGCTTCGTATTAACATTCGATAGTGAATTCGGTTCGGAAAAGCACTTCTTTTTGTGCTCAGTAAACTATTCGCTTGATAATTTAAGCTGCTTGTTAAAACTTAATGCATCCTCGTAGAGATCTTGCTGGCATGGGAAACGCAAATGTTCACGACCCGACCACGCGAGAAAATTATTCACCGCTTCAGCCAGGACTCGAAACACCAACCTCTCGATTAGCTACCGATGCTCTTGACCGCTCGGCCACGCCCGGGAAGCCAGCAGAAAAAACAAATAGTAAACACTACAAAAATAATGAGCTCTCCTATCTTTGTAAACCGTTTTCGATTTCATGTGACAAAAACTTACCAGAAATACTCAAGTAACTCTCAGCAGACCGAGAAGAACCACAAAGCAGCAATAATGAAGAAAGCAGTGCACTACTGAACATTACCAAAACTAAGCTAAACAGCGAAGGGCTGGCACACTGTGATGGATGCCAAGGACTCACAACCAGAGTTTTGAGATAAGAAGGAGACCTCGATCTCCTATCGGAAATAATATCAGTCCTCATAAAACATAATAAAATTAACTCACCGAAACACGATGCAAATGAGCCGAAAAACATCAGCAAGCTAGAACATAATCATCGAAAGGAAACGGTAGAAGTCAATAGGCACAAAATTAAGCGAAACAAAAAGAGAAAAAGAACGAAGTCATTAGAACAAACCGCTGAGTCAATTGAAATACAGATGACCAGAAAGAAAATAAGCGAGGAGGAAATTGTGTCTTGCGTTTCCCCAGGTTCAGGAAATCTGGTGCACATAGAATCCGACTGCAAAAAAGTAAATCAGCGATTGACGGTCTCTGAAAAGTCGAAAAAAAGTAATCATAAGGTTTCTTTACTGCCACGGACGAGCGATAGCAGCATGCTCTTTACATGTCCATCGAACAACAATGAAGCAGGCCTTCGATACTGTGCCGCACGAGAGACTGCTTTACAAGCTAGAAAGAATTGGAATCAGAGGTAACCTCCTCAAGTGGATCGAAAACTTCCTCGTGGGTCGGCGCCAGGTTGTGTGCATCGGCCAAGAGAGGTCAAGTTCTGCTGCGGTCGAGAGTGGGGTTCCTCAGGGTTCAGTACTAGGGCCAATACTGTTTTTAATATACGTGAACGATTGTGTCAGGAATCTCGACTGTGAAGCAGCAATGTTTGCCGACGACATTAAAATCTGGAATGTAATCCAGAGCCCCTGCTGACGAAGATAAACTGCAGATCAACCTAACTCGGTTGGAGGAGTGGTCGAATCATTGGCTTTTGCGGTTCAACGTCGATAAGTGTACAATACTTCGCTTAGGCAACCCGTCTGGATCTGCCGAAAGTAGAAGTTACTTTCTCAACGGTGAAACCTTAAAAGACGTGGAAACCCAAAAGGACCTTGGTGTGCTGATGACCACCACCTTAAAACCATCGTCTCACTGCTCGAAAGTGGCGAAGAGGGCAATTTCGGTGTTGCATGCCATCAGACGAGCCTTTTTGGATTTCGATGAAGATCTTTTTGCTAAGACCTTTGGAACATTCATTAGGCCACATTTGGAATATGCTATGCACGCCTGGAAACCATGGACAGTTCAAGATCAGAACTGCCTCGAAAGAGTCCAGAGGAAAGCCACCAAAAATGGTTAGAAGTCAAAGCTCCTTGCCATATCCCACCCGCCTAATGAATCTTAATCTGTTCCCTTTGAGTTATAGGCAAATGCGTGGTGATCTCCTGCAGACATTCCGCATTGTGAAGGGATTGGATTGTTGCCTGGAATTCTCGGACTTCTTTGAATTTGCCACCACGACCCATCTCCGAGGTCACCCATTGAAACTGCGTGTCCAGCAGGCGAGACTGGATGTGCGCAAGTTCTCCTTCTCTGTCAGAGTGGTTAAAACCATGGAATGCCCTCCCTGAAGACGTTGTGATGTCACCATCGCTGGAAAGCTTTTAAAAGGAACCTTGACAGTTTTTATGTTCCGCAACGAGCCTGAGCGATGAGGCATTTATCTTAACCCTCGAGAGTCGTGCACCACTTGTCAAATTTTATGACCGCCTTTTGTACCTTGGCAACCCACACGGTTTCTCTGTATACCGCACTTAATTTTACGTTACAAATAGGGTACTCAAAGGCCCATGCCTATTTCCCTCAATAAATTGAATTGAATTGAATTGAATTGAAAATGGTAGCCAGCAAAGTAATGGCGGAAAAGTGGCCTACGACTTATCGACAGACCTGGATGCCATAAACCAAAATTCAGGTTTTCCGGGTGCTATTCGTGCAAACGCATTGTCAGGAGAACTCACGCTGTTTGAAAGGTCCATAGAGATGTCTGCAAATCAACCAACAGGCTCACCGATGAAGACAAAATTTGAACACAGTATTAAAGACTGTATCAAAGGGTATGATTCAACCTTCAATCACTAAAAAGAAAGCAGGATGCAGAAACGAGTTTTTTTCCCCTGACAGGTCATTTTTGTCTGGTAGTTCAGGGAGTCTCAGAGGCTACTGGGGAAACGCCAAAAAGAAAGGGTAAAACAGGATCTGCTGACATTCCAAAAATTTATTGAATGATACGCAAGAAACTGGTGTGACAGTCGACATCAAAAAGATCTTTCGATTGGGGCCTCTCGTTACAAAATGAAACGCATGAGGTTCGACCAAGACCATTAAAAGTCGTTTTGGGAGTAAACAGCAGGTAGATCTATTGCTCTCTCGAAAGTCCCAACTACGAAAGAATCATCGTGGAGTTTTTTTCAGCCGGATTACTCTCCCACCGATCGGATGAAAATGAGGACACTGGTAGCAGAATTGAAAAAGACGTCAATACGAGGGGGAACAAAACTTGAAAAATAGTAGACAACAAAAATAGTCAAAACGGTGCGCTCGTTTTTATGGGAACATCCGGTGAAATTGACGGCAACCACGCCGGTCAAAGCCCTACCAAATGCCTATAGATTTGAACCCAGACAGGAGACTGGATATATCTTGTGAAATATCCAGCAAAAAAATCTCCATGTGGAAGAAAGAACTAAAAATCTTCAGAAATCGAGGCAAGAAACAAGATTAAAATGATGTACACAAATGTGCAGAGTCTATTGAACAAAATGGATGAAATTAAACTGGTCGTGGACCATTTACAACCTGACTTCATAGCTCTAACTGAAACATGGTTAAATGAACAAATCGCAGACACAGAAGTCCGAATAGACGGTTTTCAGCTTATCCGCATGGATAGAAACGGACGTAGGGGTGGTGGAATCGCAATGTTTATACGAGAAGGCATTGACTTCATTCCGGATGGGCCCTCGCCAAATAGGATCTCGTCTTGCGAAATACTTTGTTGTAAACTGAAAGTCCCAAACCAACCAGACCTCCATATTGCCGTGGTATATCGACCCCCAGGACAGCGAACGGACACGGACGAAGCACTCATCACAGAGGTAAAGCAAATCTGCCGTAGCAAACATTTATTAATACTTGGAGATTTCAACGCTCCCGATATCGATTGGGTGTCAATGTACTGCTCGCGATCGGAAAAATTCATTCGAACAGAAATTACTTCAGTTGGTAAATGACGAGTTTCTTACCCAACATGTCACAATGAAGACGCGGTTCCGAAATGGGCAGCAGTCAAGCTGTTTGGATCTAATCATTAGTAGAGACGACAATTGCATCCTTGCATTAAGTTCTTACGTGCCGCTTGGACGAAGTGATCATTGTGTTCTTGCTTGGGAGTACAGTCATTTTTTTCTGTACCCAAACGTCGTGCAGTAAGGGCAGAGAAATGTATGGAAAGGGGATTATCCCAAAATGAAAGAATTACTGAATGGGATAGACTGGAGCCCTGCACATGTACCTGACCCAAATGCTGCCTGGTTCTTCATTAGTAAATTGATTCACCAATTGGTAGAGAAATTCTGCCCACTTAAAAGGCGATCATGCGTCTCCCGACCCGAGTGGGTGACATCGGAAATAAAAAAAGGAATCTCAAGAAGAAAAAGAAGACTGTGGAGAACATATGCCAGATATCAACAACCCGAACATTTTTTTCCGCTTTTAAGAAACAGCGAAATCGGTGTCGGAATCTTCTGAGAAAAAGAAAAGATCAGCCTTTGAGTCAGAAATAGTTAAAGACATACCAAGAAATTCGAAAAGGTTTTTATGCTTACGTTAATAAGGCAAAACGAAATCGCGACTGCATTCCTTGTCTTAAAAGACAATCAGGGAAACAGGTTAACTGATAACTCTGATAAGACCTGCCTCTTATCCAATTTCTTTATGTCCGTGTATACCGAGGAACCATTTTTTGACGAGGATGAATACTACAGTACTGCTACATCTACAAACAAAATAAGCACGGTGTCGTTCCCAATGGACACAGTAAGAAAAACTCTGAAACGGCTTCAGCCCACTAAATCACCTGGCCCAGATGGTATATCCGCAAAAGTTCTCAATGAACTCACAGAACAGCTGGCCTCTCCGCTCTCCAAGATATTTGAAAGTTCGATGGAGGCGGGGGCTCTGCCTACCGAGTGGAAGATAGCCAACATAACCCCCATCTATAAAGGAGGAGAGAGGACATCACCAAACAGTTTCCGACCAGTCAGCCTCACAAGTATCTGGTGCAAAATGATGGAGAAGAAAATCAAAACGGAACTTATGAGGCATCTTGAAGAGAATAACTTGCTTAGTTCATATCAACATGGATTTCGAAGTGGTCGATCCTGCCCTCACAAACTTGCTCACATCCATGGAAAGTTGGACAAAAATCATAAGAAATGGGTTTGTCAGTCGATGCGGTCTACATTGACTTTAGCAAAGCCTTTGACAGGGTTCCACACAAACGTCTGATCTTTAATCTCCGTCAAATGGGTGTGACTGGCAACCTACTCAAATGGTTGGCCGACTTTCTCACAGACAGGCGCCAGCGTGTTTGTATCGGAGACACCAAGTCTCACTGGGAAACCGTTCACAGTGGAGTTCCGCAGGGCAGCGTTCTGGGTCCCATTTTGTTTCTGATATACGTAAACGACTGCCTGGATTGTCTGACATGCGAGAAGGTAATGTTCGCTGACGATTTGAAGTTATGGAACTCGATTGAAAAACCGGAGGATGCGCAAAAATTACAACAAAACTTAGATCGCTTGCAAACATGGTGTGATGAGTGGCTGCTGAACCTTAATCTTAACAAATGCCAAATAATCCGACTGCGGTCTAGTTCCAGAAGGCTGATTAGATTTGAATACCAGTACTCCATCAGTGGTCACCAACTCCAGGAGGTAAACATTCTAAAGGACTTGGGTATATGGATAACACCAACTCTCAAACCATCGTCGCACTGTGCGAATATCGCAAAGAAAGCTATGTGTATCTTAGGCGCAATCAGGAGGTCCTTCGTTAATTTTGACGGAGAGCTTTTTAGGGCGCGTGTTTGGAACATTTATCCGGCCGGTGTTGGAATATTGCGTTCAGGCGTGGCGCCCTTGGACGAAACATGACTACGCTCTGCTGGAGAAAGTTCAACGGAGGGCAAACGAAACTAGTCAGCGGATTGGAATGCCTACCCTATGAGGGCCGCCTAGAAAGACTTAAAATTTTTCCTCTCTTATAGGCAATACAGAGGGGATATGATCTTAGTCTTCAAACTGGTCAGAGGAGTTGATTGTGCTCTTCAGATGGCCAACTTTTTTTGAATTGGCAAACATGACAAGTCTCCGAGGTCACCAATACAAACTGAAAAGAAATCACGCCAAACTTGAAGTGCGGGCCAACTTCTTTTCCCAACGGGTGATTGACGAATGGAACAAACTGCCAGCCCTCAGTTGTTCAGGCTGAAAGCGTTGAAATGTTTAAAAAGAAGACTTGATGCATTTTTACTTGATGAACATATAATTAGTCGACAGCAATGATTAATATACTAAAACGACTATCGCCATGTAACATTTGCTTGTTTTGCTAGCGTCTATCTGTATAATTCAGTATAATTAAGTATATCTAAGGGAGATAGGCAGAGCTTTTGAAAACCCTATTTACAGATAGACGCTAGCAAAACAAGCAAATGTTATATATCCCTTTTGACCTTGCCTGTAAACTGGCAATAAATAAATAAATAAATACGGTAGGCATTCCAATCCGCTGACTAGTTTCGTTGCCCTCCGTTGAACTTTCTCAAGCAGAGCGTAGTCATGTTTCGTCCAAAGGCGTCACGCCTGAACGCAATATTCCAACACCGGCCGGATAAATGTTCGAAACACGCGCCCAAAATGCTCTCCGTCAAAATTAACGAAGGATCTCCTGATACACCTAAGATACACATAGCTTTCTTTGCGATATTCGCACAGTGCGACGATGGTTTGAGAGTTGGTGTTATCCATATACCCAAGTCCTTTAGAATGTTTACCTCCTGGAGTTGGTGACCACTGATGGAGTACTGGTATTCAAAATCTAATCAGCCTTCTGGAACTAGACCGTAAATAGGGGTTTTCAAAGGCTCTGCCTATCCCCCTTATATATACTGAATTATACTGAATAAACTTATTCCACCTGGATGTTCTTCGCCCTTCGTTTTCGCAGTGAATTGTTGTTTCCTGGATGGGACTCCCAGAGGACGTCATTTGGGCGGACACCGCATACACATTCAAACGTAAACTGTATTTATATTCGCTTGAAAAAAAGCATTCATTCTTACAGGAAGGAACTGCTACAGCATAAAAAAGCTTTGCACATACACACAGATAACGGTGATATCTATTGTTTGACATAGGTAATTTTAATTTTATTTATTTATTGTCAGTTTACAGGAAAGGTCAAAAAAATATATATATATACAGTAGAGAGTCAAGCTGACAGTGAAAAAACTCCTGATCGTTGTTTCAGGTGTTTTCAGGAGAGAAAACTGCAGCTTATTGAGTAACTAAAGTTCAGGACAGGGACGCGTTGACAGGTACACGGTGAAGAACTTCTCCATTCAGTGTTATGGATCCGGTATTCTGCACCAACAGTTATGTCGGCGAGCGGCTGTTCGCTTTAGACTGAGAAATAAGCCGATTGACGTCTACAGAGCCAGCAATATTGCCCTCAGCATGAAGTCCGGCACAGGATTCAGAGTCCGCGAACGCCATCAGAACCGAAGAGAGCGTCCACAGAGTCAGCAGCCAAAAGTTTTGGAAGGTGTCCTGAATGTAGAAAACTAGTGACAGCTCGCGTAAACAAGGGATAGCTTTTTTGAATTTTGAAACTTCTGGGAAGCTTATTCCAGATTGCTTTAGCGTTTACAGAAAAAAAAACTATCGGTATCTAACTGTGCGTGCCAAAGGAAGAAATAAAAATACATCTCGATGACTGGTGCGCCGAGAGTGGTTGAGGTTCCTCAGAGATGTAAGGGGGTTAAATGTACGACTATTTACAAGTTCAAACAGTAAAAATAGTCTCTTCTGTAATCTGCAAAGCCAAAGTGGGCCAAGGCTTGTAAGCTCACAGCGTTGTTGGTAGGACAGGTTTCGGTGTTCTGAATAAAACCATTTTTGTAAAGAAGTGCTGGACTGATTCTATCTTCTTTCGTTCACTAGCGTGCAGACGGCCAAATAGAAACGAGC
The DNA here is from genome assembly GCA_017591395.1 of Schistocephalus solidus. NCBI lineage: Eukaryota > Metazoa > Platyhelminthes > Cestoda > Diphyllobothriidea > Diphyllobothriidae > Schistocephalus > Schistocephalus solidus. The sequence goes on from WEDG01011332.1 coordinate 132,820, forward strand.
AGTATTCCAGACTAGGCCTGACATACATTTTATAGAGGCTGATTTTACTGTTGACGGTTTTAAAATTTATGAGAATAAACCCAGTATTTTTGGCGTGCTTTTGAGACAATCAGGGCGCAGTGCTCTGACAGATTAAGACTACTAGAATATGATATGCCCAGATCCTTTATAACTCCGGGCACATTTAGGTTGTGACCGTCTATGCTTAGGTGGGGCTAATGGTTGTCGCCAATAACCATAACAGAGCACTTGCGCCAAGAAAGTGCAAGGCGCCATGTGCGACACCACTGAGCAAAGGCCTGAAGATCCGTTTTCTAGAGCTCAAGCACGATGTTGCGATCGACCGGTTAGTATCGATAGGCAACTTTTGAATCGTCAGCGTACATAAAGGGCCTACCATACTGAAAACAATCAGGAACATCGTTGACAAAGAGGCAAATAGAAGCGGGCCGAGCACGCTGCCCTGAATAACTCCGCTTCTCACATGCGTGGGGCTGGAGATAACATCAGAAATTTTAACCCGTTGTGCGCGAGCATTCAAATAGGAGGATATTAAGTTCAGAAGCTTATTACCTATGCCGAAGGAGGCAAGTTTCAGCAGAAGGAGATCATGGTCAACACGATCAAAAGCCTTCGTGAAATCGAAGTAAACGGTGTAAATTGCAAAACCGCTCTCTCTAGATTGTAGCACATGCTCAAAGAAAGAGAGCTGGCAAGTGTCACAAGACCTTTTTCGAGAAACGCATGCTGAGCCGCATAAAGTAGGTTATTCTCTCTTAGAGAACACATCATCTTGTCTTTGATCAAGGTCTCGAAGATCTTCGAGACTGCTGGTAGTGTATTTATTGGTCTAAAGTCGTCAAATGACGTTGGTTGGCCGTGTTTGGGAATAGGCAGTATGTGCAATTCCTTCCATAAAATAGGGAAAGTTTCACTTTCAAGAGCAAGATTAAATATCTTATACAGAAGGGACGGAAAAATATCGTTTGCATCTGCCTCTAGAACGCTAAACGGGACGCCATCTGGTCCAGGACTGTAAGATTGACGAAAACGCCGAATGGCTACGGTCATGTCCCAGAGGGTAAAAGTTATGGTTTCGAGGACGTTACCGGCCCAAACCCGGATTTATGGAAAGGGAGCGACAGTATGTTCACTTAACGTTCTAGACAAGAAAGCATTCTTCCTGTCTTCAAGTCGGGATCTCTTTCGGACGTAAATAATTACCGAGGCGTTCACAAAACCCCGGCTCTCGCAAAACTTCTTGAAAAAATTATTTTAAATCAAATTCTCGACTTTTGCCTAGAAAATAAGCTTTTAAGCGACTCGCAATATGGTTTTCTACCTGGGAGATCATGCGAAGTGTGTCACTTAGATTTTCTTAACCTCATCACTTCCCTTCGTAACGAGCAACAGTCAGTGGTTGTGATCTACTTTGACCTGAGCAAAGCCTTTGATAAGTTACCACAAAGACGTCTTCTGGTGAAACTGGAAGCCCTCGGCATCCGGCCTCCTCTCCTTGACTTCATTGGTTCCTACTTGTCTAATCGCAGCCAAAGTTCTTAGTAGGTAATAGCTATTCGACGCCTCAGCCGATCACGAATGGCGTTTTTCCAGGCACCGTTCTAGGTCCCCTTCTATTCATTCTGTACATTAACGAAATTTCAAATTTACTCACAAATTCACAAAATTTCGTTTACGCTGACGATCTCAAGTGCATTTATTCATTTTCTAAAGACACTGCTAATAGTTGCGTTGACAAAATCAACACTGATCTACTTATGCTCTCACGTTGGATTTGTACTTGGCAGATGGAATTTTCTCCATCCAAGTGCAGTTTCGTGTGTTTTGGCCCTGCAAAGCTTCCTGGACCCCTAGTATTTCAAAATAGTACACTTTTAGAACGATCAACCATAAAAGACTTAGGTCTAAGTTACACGAATAAGCTAGCATTATTGCCTCATGCAGATGAAATTTCTGCAAAGGCTGCACAGATAGGTGGTTTTATATCACATAATTTATTCCTTCCGGAAATAAAGTAAAACCTATACCGCATGTTTGTTCTTCCTATCCTCGAATACTGCTAACCCCTATTTGGGCTGATGAACGCCTCTGACCGCAGTAAGATTGAAAAAGTTCAGAGGGTTTTTACTCGAAGACCATTTTCTCTTCCTGGATCCAGTATCTCCTATATGGATAGATGCCAGTTAGCAAACATTAAATTTAATGTGGGTTAGAAGACTCGAAGCCGGTCTCTGCTTCCTGTTTCGCGTTAACCCTAGCCCAAATCTCCCACGAATTAACGCTCTCACTCCGGTAAATCGACCCTATGCCACTCGTAATTCCTCCATGATCATTTCACCACCCCTTAGCTCCACAACTAACCGGTCTCAGTTTTTGACCTCCAAATATGCTTTCATATGGAATAATCTACCACTGCAAATTAGGTTGTCGTCTACATTAGCTATTTTTAAAAACCAAATTACGCAAAAATTTAACTTCGGAAGATATAAAGTCCTTATTGTCTGTTTCCTTCCCAAACTCGCAACTTTTGGATTTTGAAAAGGGTCCTCCTGGTATTTGAGGCAGCTCCCTTTTATAGTATATTGGTCTCTAAAAATATTTCCCTCATCATCTGCAGAGTCAATCTTTGAATTCACTTTTTCGTCCCCCTTTTAGACCATGCCTATTACCTTTAAATACACTGAACTGAACTACTGAACACGCCCTTAGAAATATCCCCGATGAGATTTTTGAGGCGCAAATCTTTCACAATACCGTAACCCAATATTTAATATTTATAATTCAGTAAAATTAAGTATATATAAGGGAGATAGGCAGAGCCTTCGAAAACCCTATTTACAGATAGACGCTAGCAAAACAAGCAAATGTTACATTGCGATATTCATTTTAGCATATAGATCATTGCGGTCGACTCAATATATGTCCACCAAGTAAAAATGTATCGTCTTCTTTTAAACATTTCAACGCTTTCAGCCTGAACAACCGAAGCTGGCAGTTTGTTCCATTCTTCAATCACCCGTTGGGAAATGAAGTTGGCCCGCACTTCAAGATCGCGCTGAAAAACGTGGCGGTGGTTGCCTTCTTTATATTAAGTCATCCTTTGTACATTTCCCGTTTCAGCTTAGCATTTCGTCCTTTTCTGGAAATGT
>WEDG01011333.1:0-12699 GCA_017591395.1 Schistocephalus solidus
AAAGTGATTTAACTGCCTTTAAAGTTCTCTGGTTAACCAGGCAGGGCGACTATTCTCTTTTTGCACCTTCACTGGACAAAAGCGTGCAATCAGATAGAGTGAGACTGTCTTAAATAATCGCCAGTCATCCCCTGGATTCCCTTTAAGCAAGCAATCCAATCTCATAGACATCAGTTCTTTCCTCATCGCGTTAAAATCAGCCTTCCATATATTTCGCTTGCATTCCGTTCCATTCTGGCGCTGAGAATAAAGTGAGTAATCCCACATCAGCGTACTATGGTCAATCTTACCGAGGGGTGCAATAGAATACACTTCATCAATGCTAGAGAAGTCCTTCGTAAATACTAGGTCCAGGCAATTTGCTCTCTGGTTCTCTCTTAATCTCGTTGGTATGTTAACCTTCTGTACCAGAGGTTGGTCGAGAGTGAGATCCATTAGCTTGTGGCCGAAGGAAGTTGGTGCACCATCAACTGTCAGATTAACCCAGTCTACTATAGGTGCATTGAAATCTCCAGCAATAAGCACCTCCTGGTGACTTGCTACTTCCTTGAGCAAATGGAGGAGGGACTCATCAGCTGCACTTGGAATGTTCGGTGGTCTGTAGATCGTCAAGAATTGTAGGTTCTGTGAACAATCCTTTTTAATCTTTATCCAGAGAAATTCATATTCAAGGAAGATGGAGTGTGCCTATATTCCTTTTCTAAATCTTCGGCTACAGGTTATTTGATAACCTTATATCGATTGTTAGGTTATTTCAAAGAAAGCAATACCTGGAAGCAGAGAACAGAGAGCGTTTACATATTGAGGTTATAGAAGATGGTATAACCATTGGAGAAATACGTAGGTTTTACGGACGTCTAACGGAGGAGGGCTGGAATTCGGGGAATATTTGAACTATTCTTAAGGAGATAAAAGAGGCGCAAGCCATCTTCCAGTATCCAAACTCATACAAATTTAAGTTTAGTTAGCCGACCCCTGGTCGAGAAGGAGGTTGTTGAAAGTGTCGGGGGTAAGAGTATTCGAGTAAAATTTCTTTGGAACTTTTCAATTTTAGAATGGCTAGACTCGGTCACCAAACCAAAAAAATGGACAGCAATGTTTCAAGAATGGGAAGGACAAACATTTGATAAAGTCTTAAATTAATTTCAAGAAGATAGAAATCAAAAGAGATAAAGCCACAAATCTGGGCAGCTATGGCCGTACTTCTATAAGCATGAGGTGACAGATCTTAATTTTTAGTGTAGTTTTAACCTAAGTCCTTGATGAACCAAAAGGATAAGATTAGTTTCAAGGGTTAAATGTTTGACAAAGAAGGAATTTGACAATTCTGCTTTGTCAAAATACTCCGTAATGAAAGTATTATTGCAATTGAGAAATGGCGGAATGACTTTGCGAGATTAAGCGGAAGAATGGAGGTTAAACCCTTGGGCAACAGATCGGGAAGTATTATCATCGCTAATTGCTAGCGACTTCCTACACCCATCCCGCGCGATCCTCCTTTTTGAAGCTAATTTAAATATTTTTGCAATCCTTAGGTGGACCGATAACGATTTTATAGACGGATCTTTAAGCTGCTTTTGTAATTTAGGTCGATTTGAAGAAAGTGTGGCGCCATGGAAGAAGCACCATTTTATATAAACGTCTTTTGTGGAATGAACTTGAGGAGGGCTTCTGTAAGGCCTTGCAATGTATCGTGGAAAATCTTGGACCATAATTTGAAAAAAGCTTGGCCTATCCAGAGTGCTTGTAAAATTATTTAATAATTCTTCGTTAAAATGAGCAAAGTCGAAATATGTACGTTTTATTTCTGGCTTTACAGAGGAGGAGACTGCAAAACAACAGTAAAATAATGCGTGATCATTTGTAAACTTGTTTTGAAGGAAATTCATAAGCAAAGGATGGATGCAATTAGTAAAAATGAAATCTTAAATACTATATTTTCGAGTCACTGAGCTGACTAATTGAGACATGTTTGAAAAATCAATCTTGTGCAAAAAGTTCTCAAATTTTGGCGGAGAAGTATTTGCATTCCAGTCGATTTCTGGCAAATAAAAAAACCTACGATTATTCCGACATCAAACGGAGCTTCTGTCACTTCTTCAAAGAGTTCATAGTGCTGACTTTCATTGCCGGAATAACAAGGAGGGTTACAGACGCCGCTTATTATGGCTTTTTCTTGTGCCGTATGATGACTGAAACGAAGCAAGTATTTCCGAAAAACGAAGAAATACTAAGATCGTAGGGGGAAGAACGATTGAGGCGCACAGTCATAGAGAGGGGAGTCCCACAAGGATCAGTTCTTAGACCGACCTCCTTTCTTTTGTTCGTTAATGATTGGATTTAGCAGTTAGACTGGGAGTGTGCCATGTTTGCGGATGATATAAACACATAGATAGTTATCCACAATGGTACTGACAAAACCGATTTCCAAAAAAATCTTTTGTCAATAGGACACGTGGTAACGCTGATGGCTTATGTCCTTTAAATCGAATTAACTTACCGTGCTGCGTCTGAGGAATTGAAATCTGGTCCCTTATACACGACCCTACGATCTAAATAAAAGTCAACTACGAGATGCATGAGTACAGAAAGATCTCGGCGTTTGGATGACAGACAACCTAAAGCCTTCTACACAATCTCGCAAGACAGCTGAAGTCACAAATACAATGCTGGAAGCCATTAACAGTTTTCGATGAAGATTGTTTTTTCCTAAGTCTTCGGTAGTTTGTAAGGCCACATCTTGAATGCATGATCTAGGCCTGGAGACCGTGGATGCAGCAGGATTTAAGCATTCTTGAAATTTCTAGAGCGGTGAGCCACTAAAATAATACGGGGTCAAGGTGAAGTACCATATGAGCTTCACCTAAATAACCTTATTTTATATCCTCTGAGTTATAGGCAGTTGCGCGGACACTTGATACAAACTTGCCACATCGTGCCTGACTCAGACTGCGCCTTCATGTTTGACGACATTTTCTAACTCGCCACCTCAACTTAATCTCCGGAATCATCCCTTCAGACTACGTGTACCCCAAGGAAGATTAGATGTGAGGAATTATTTTTTCTCCAACCCTGTCGTGGAACCATTGAATAATGTACCCTAGGCGATTGTTATAATTCAATCTGTGGTGACATTCAAACATCGGCATGTTCTGCAAATGCTGCAGCACCACGAGGATTATGTGACTTCCTACCTTATAACAGCGGTGTGCTAGGTGATTAACTTGAGGCTGTAATTTCATTACATTTTTTCTAATTCTTGAGATTTTTTATGTGACGAATAGGGATTTCAATGGCGTAAGCCTATTTTCCTCAAATATACTAAACTGAAGTGCAGTGTATTTCATTCTCTCTTCTTTTTTAGGGAACTGAGATTCGGCACCAGACAAAGTTGCATCGGCGAATCGTCGCACATTGTTGTCTGAAAAATTAACCGGTTTTGGGCTGCAGTCAGCTTCATTGCCCTCAAAAAAACCTGGGAGCGGTCTCAGATGCCATGCACTCCGTCAAGCCGGATGATAAATTTGACTGTAGCAACACCCAGAGTTCATGAAAGTTGCCTGAATCCAGAGAACTAGTGATGGTTCTCTTACACAGAGAATAATTTCACAGGATTTTTTTATATTCATTGGTAGCCTATTCTGCGTTGCAATGGTTTTAACCTAAAAAAACTGACAATATCTAACTGTGCATGTCAAAGAAAGCAATAAAAGACATCGTGGAGACTGTTGGGTCGAGACTGGTCAAGCTGTTTCGGATTGGTAAGGGAGTTAAATGTACGACTGTGTAGAAGCTTAACAACTCTTTAAGGACTGAACTGTGGTAAGACCATGTTTGCGGACGAAGATAGGCTCTGCCAAGTCATTACGAGTTTGAACAACCAGAAAGCCCTTCAAACTAATCTACGCTGAGTGCGGACCGTTGCTGAGACATGGCCTCTAGATTTTTATGTGAAAAAGTGTTCCGTTCTCCATATGCGTTTAAATAAACCTATCTCGGACGACTGCCTCAGGACATATCACTCAAAAGCCATTCCATTCTTTGCGGGTTCGGATGTGTTCGCAATCTTGTTGGTGGACTTTGCAGTCAGCAATGTCTCATCTCGGTAATGATCTCGTGAACTCTACTTTCTCCTCTTATTTTCGACCCTTTTCTCTACGATGGATTCCTCCTCTCTCACCTCCCTGATGGTTATACATGGAAACTGTGGCTGTTATATTATCTCTCACCCGACAAGGAGCTTTCCAAACCCTCATACGTTGTCACCAACATCACAGTACTATCCCATTGCATCATACCAATCCCGTTAACTCTAGCTTTTAATTTTTTAGTTAAGGAGTTTTTTTCCTGGTTTTTTTAATGGCGGCCCGCCATCTCAACCCCCGATTTAACCGTAGGAATTTTTTCAATAATTCTTTCCTAGTTCACCGTATATTCCAAAGATTGCTGACTATTCTTTTAAAAATGGCGAATCCTTCTGAATCGGACATGCCTACCATACTATTCATTTCTGCTGTTTATATGGCTGTTCACATAGTGCAGCAATTATCTACTTTGTATTGATTTATACCGTGATACTCAGTTTGTAATGATGGGACATTCTGGGCCTTTAAATATACAATTTATTTATTTATTTATAAAGGAATCTTGGTGTTTGCATAAAAATAAATCCTAAAAAATCAGTACACTACATCAAGGCTACGAAAAACGCTATGCGTGTATGGCCCGCTGTTAAAAGGATGTTTTAATCTTTCAATGATGACCATTTAAGGAAGTTTGTAACGAACCACATTTCCAACAGAATTGTTTGAATGCACTGGGAACACTTTCGCGCGGATCCCGGATGGGAACTGTGTAAACGATTGTCTTTGAAGATGGTCGGTGTTCCTTCTTTCCCTACCACTGACATCTCCCCTCGTTACCGCCGTCGTACCGTCTCGAAAGTCCCTGACCGTCAGCATCTCCACGACCCTCACCCGCATTTGGTAACAGCACTGCACTCCCCACCGGTATCTAACTGATCATTGGTGACCACCTCCCAATCCAAGCGGATCGATTGTATAAGTCCCCAGTATTCGCTTGTATCTTTATATTTCTCTTTTACTATCTACAATTTGTTGCTGTTAACATAGATACCTTACGTTATAAACTTATTCTCTCCTGCTATCTATACATGTGTGCATGATGAAGTGTGTACCGATTCTGCCGACGTTATATGGCTACAGATTGTCCTAGTGATATATTCCACAGTGTGTGCTATCTTTGACATTCTCGGCCGCTACAAGTTTACAGTACCTTCATTCAACCTTAGCTTGAATATGACATGTAGGCCTTGCAGTCATGGGAAACAGGGGTCAAAATATGATTTGGTTACGTGAAATGATGAACAATTCAATTGGAAAATGATTTAAAATACCAATATAATCTAGGAGGATGGGGGCCTTGATCTATTTCCTCTGCGACAGAGGCAGCTAATAGGTGACCTTCTCCTGGTTCATTAGATAAAAAATTGTCTTCCGCAAGGGCTGCATCCTGAGGACTTGTTTCAGTGCCATCTTTCGCTCAATTCAGGTGGGAAGTCAATGAAGATACGCTCAAATATGTCAGGGCTGACTGTTTAGTCTGATTTCTTCAGAAAATGTGTATTAAGAGATGAAATGATCTCCTAAAATCGATTATGTGGACGATATCAGTGCAGCCGGTTTCCCTTGACAATGAACGTAAGCTGAAGATCATGTCAACAGCACACAAAATTTTTCCCTAAACAATGCTACCTTAATAGTTGCTTTTTTGGGATGCATGTATGGCTATCTTTAACATACCATCATGAAAAATAGCATTTTCTAAGGTTTTTGATTGTAACCCTTAAACCACAATGAGTAAACTGAAAAACGGATATTGCTTTCTTATTCACCCTTGGGCGGCATGCAATTATTATGAATAGGCCAGCAAATCTATAGTATACATTAAAAGATATTATAATATCTAAAAATAAAAAAATCACGATGATACAACTCGTTTTCCACTGGACCTGCAATCACGTAGAATATATTTGCCAAAAGTATTTCGAAATGTCAAAGCTTAGCAGGATTTAAAATCGATCTCAATCAATCCTCTGAAATTTGTGATTTCTGTCTATTTAAAAAATTTGCACTTTGTAGGCAAAGTTATAAAAATGAACTAGGGCCAGCAGGGATCTGATAGTACCAACCTCCGGAGTAGCCTCATATTACCGATCTGTAAAAACAGTTCAATATTTGATAAACTTAACAATTGCATAAACACTTCATTAACATAAATGAGCATGAAAACTTAAATACTAGTACACTTATCCCTTAGTTTCCTTTCTATCTCATTTATCTTATTTGAAAATTGTGGTTGTTTAGTCATCTCTGACATTTAAGTCATCTCTTACACTATTTTAACATAATTGGACTGCACATGCGTCCACGTTATTGGAGCGATACAACATCAACACACCAACCCACAGCAAGCATATAATATTTAAATAAGTCATTCTTAGTGGTCATTGACCCCGTTCTGAGGGTGGATTTTTGGCAGTTCCTCCTCCCGCTTGGCGTAACTTGGCATCAAGGACAAACTCATATATACTCACGTCCTAGTGTAATATTGCGAAGGAGATTTAGAAGGTTGACACATGAAACAATCGCGCATTATTGAAAATTACTTATTACTGAGCATTTTTGCTTATAAGCACAGTTCATTTTTTTCAGTTTTCAACTAGTATGGCTCCAACAGAGAGTTCAGCCGTAAAAACTGAACTGAAAAATGTCGTATTTGAACTATCCTTAAAAGCTGCAACCCAGTGACCCCAGCCCACAGGGTCATGTGAGCGATGCCTCTTGCTATCCAAGTGGTTATCATTTATAGGACTATAAATAGTTTTGCTAATACCCAAGCATACTGAAGTAATTAATTGTTTAAAGTATATTTCCCGGTATATAATAATGTGATTTTATAATTTGAGTATTAAGTCAACTGTCAATGACCGATCTCACAAAACGTTTACGAACATTCTGCAGTGCATTTTCTATTAGGAAGGATTGCTTAAGTGGACTTGTAATATTTATAATCTTGGAGCATACTCCCAAGGTAATTCAACCACGCAGGGATACATGCTTTTGGATTTATGTCTTTACGGCCGCCTGCCTAAGCCGTAGTCGTCAAAAATGGCTACCTAAGTAATATACTTTTTCATCAATTTTTGACACCCGTATAAATTCAAATATATTTTTTTAGAAAATGCAAGCAAGGATCTTCTTTCTCGCATTAATGGGGTAACACATCGCGTCTTCTTCAAATTGTATATTTAAACAAAGTGTAAGTTTAGGTTTCAAAAATGATTTGAAATTTCGAATAGTTTCGAGCCTGATGTGGCACTGCATTAGCCCTTAGGATTTTTAGTGTACAAACGATATGCTGTGTAGGTTAGGTATAATATCAACTCTGCTACACAAAAACGAGGCTGTTATAGAGTACTCATAAAAATGTTGAGACTACGCTGCATACTTCATGTGATGCATTAATAAACACACAGATGCGATACAATCTGACCAGACGTTGCATTTTTCTAAAACACTTTAGAATTAGCAGTTGCTTATAACTGAAGGGTAGCCTTTTCAATGTATTAAATTTGAATAAGACGAGTCTGATTATCAAAAGTGTACAAGAAATATTATTTTGCCAAGGTTTTTTATACAACATATTTGAAGTTATATGGACCTGAAAAATCTCTAGTTTGAAAGCCTAAAATTTCAGTAGCCAATTTTATCAAGTGTTCTTTTTGCAAGAATATGAGTAGTCGAAAGCCGCAATTTGGGTGTATTGGAAAACTTATGGAATTTTGCTGCACGAAAATTTATATTAAAACCCAATTAGGTAATCCTTCTAACTTTCCGAATGTCAATTAATATTGCAAATGATCTGTCATCAACTATTCTTATCTACTGAAACCATTAAATAATATAAATTATGATTAATTAAACATTTTGGATTCACTCCCCCCCTCCCCAAAAACCCCAATCAGCCACAACCCTTGACATCAGTCTCTCGATAAATGAGGATTTTTGAATATGACCACCAACTAGACCAGGTGGAATGTGTGCACCGATCTTTCGTCCTCGCCATCTGCTTTGCATTGTAATGGTCAACATCTCAGTTCGAGAAGTATACAACTAAATCTGTGTCCGAACTTGTCATTAGGCTTTTAATTGAACAGCGTCTTTTGAATAGATGCCGTAAATAATCCTTAGAATCGTTTAACATGGCTTGGTTTGGTATACACCTTTCCTCAAAAAATATAACTATAAGATCAAATATGGCTGAAAATAGCGAATTCCAACCACCAATTGAGAGGTGAGATCAAATGGTTTCAGCGTCTTAAATCGAATTAACATAATCCGGAGAACCAATTCCCTCTCAGCATATTCAGTTATATGAAATATCACGTCTATGTCGATTGACTGTAAAGCCTTAATTTCAGCAGTATGTCGCTATCCTCACTCCTTGTTGATATTATTATGCATCTGAAGACAGGAACGTTTAATTTAAAAAAAACCACTAATTCGCGCACTATTGACTAGACAAGTTATTGCAGCAATAAATCAACAGTAAAACTGTAGTGGAGGCCTTTATTTGAGGTGTTTTCCTGGACTCTAAGCACTAAATGAAAAAAATAAACCTATTCTATTGCTAGTATTACCGGTATTTCTGGCGGAATCCTTCAAGGCTCTCTCGCTCCATTCTTGGTACACGAAAATGTTTGTAGCCCACCCAAAAATAACATAAGTGCCCGTATGTGGAAATGTTCTAAAATTTATAACGTTTATTCAGTTTCTTTGGTGACGGTCGTATACAACGCCTTTGAAAACCCTTTTATTAACATGCCACTGTGTCATATACATATGTTTATGCACTGTTAATAATGTACACTATATAAATAGTATTCGCAAATATAAATAGCATGTTTTACAAATAACTCATGTCTGGAGTTCACGTGATATTACTTCGTGTTAAGATCGTCGAGGGAAAATAAGGGACATATATAATTATCCAAGTGATTCTTGAAAAGCTGTAGGGATGTCACCTCCGTGATTGATTGTGGGAGATCATTCCAGTGTTTTACTACGCCTTGTATGAAGAATTCAGAGTGGAGGTTTAGCCTGGACATCTTCGTGCGCAGCTTCATTTCGTGTCCACGAAGAGGTGACAAGAGGTGCCACTGAAACATGTCCTCAGGGGCGCAACCCTTGCTCAAGGCCGTGTATTATCTTGTAAACTTAGAAAATATTACCTCGTTGCTGCCTGTAACACAGAGGGAATAGATTTAGGCATTCCAGTCTCTCTATATAAGATTGGTATTTTAGACCTCTTACTAGCTTTGTTGCCCGACGTTGCACTTTCTCGAGAGATATTTTGTCTTTTGCGAGCCATGGCCGCCACACTTGTAGGCCAAATTCTTGGTGAGGTCGAACGAAGATGCCGTAGACTTTACCAAAGAGGTCTTCATCGAAAGATACAAACGCCTTTTTGATATCCTCCAGTACTTGCATGGTGGTGTTTTCCGCCTTCACGTATTGCAATGCTGGCTTCCGATTGCTCTATATCCAAACATAGAGGTCTTTTTGTAAAGATTTGATGGGAATTTGAGTTTCATTTAGGTACTATGCCCACTCGTTGGCAGTTGCATGATAATTTGTTGGACGCAGGTGGAGAACGGCACACTTTTTCTCATTGAAATCTAGGAGCCTTTTCTCGGATTATGTTTACAGTCTGCGCAGATTATTTTGCAGAGCATTCTGATCGCTCGGGTCCTTAATGACTTGTCACATCGGCAAACATGATCTTACCGAAGTTCAGTTCCTGAAGACTATCATTTACATAAAGAATGAAAAGTAGGGGACCAAGAACGGAGCCTTGAGGAACGCCACTAACCACCTTCACCCAGTTTGATTTATCCTCTCCGATACAGACGCGTTGTTTTCAACCAATCGTAAATGACTTTATCCCGTTCAAAAGCTTTGATGCCAAGGACGCTCAGGCTTTGCGGCTATCGAGTTACATCAAATCTACTTCTAAGCCCTCTTCTAAAGCACTTGGCCAGACTTCAAAAGAAGTCAGCAGGTTTGAAAGGCAGTATCACCCTCGTCAAAAACCATGCTGAAACTTCCGTAAGCCGTCATTTTCATCACACATTTTTAGCATAAAACACTTTACAAGGGCTTCCATTGTTTTGCAAGAAAGGCAAGTCAAGCTTATAGGCCTTAATCTGTTTACTGCCATCTTGCTTTCTCCCTTATATAAGGGAACGATATTGGCTGCCTTCCATAGCGAAGGTAAGCTCCCAGTTCTCATTGTCAGCTCAAACAGAGATGAAAGGGGCATTGCTATCTCGACCAATAGTTCTTTAAGTATCAGCCCAGGGATCCAATCCGAACCAGGAGACTTGTATGGCTTGATTTGATGGAGGACCCATCTGACTTCGTAGAGTAAAATGCTACGTTTTCAATGACAGCCGTAGGTTCGCCCATTGCAATTTCTGGATTGTCATCAGATGATTCCAACTTAAACGATGATATAAAAAACTGGGCAGTCGATGGACTTTCTGTGGTCCTTCCATTCATATGTTCCCGAGGCTATCCTTTACACTCTAAATTTCGTCCCGGTGCTTTCGCCGACTGCGAACGTACCCATAAAACGTTTTCGGGCATTTTGCGGCTTCTCTTGTCAGTTGACGCTCGAATGGTAGTTTGAGTAAGCCGTATTTGCTTACGGCATTCATTTCTTTGCTCTTTATATTCGGCAAATGATATGGGATACTGAAGATGCAAGCACTTTCCCACAGTCTCCGTTTCTTCTTAATGCTCCTTTTTTATCGTCGGATTGATCCACGTAGGTCAGGCATATGGTCTTATTATTTTCATTGGGCAATTGATATCAATTAGGTGCTCAATAATCCCTTGTAAATACTGCAAGATTTCGTCACTATCATTCGTATTGACTAAACAGGTTTTCATGAAAGCATCACGTCTCATTACATCCGAACCCCCTTTTCAAATGTTTCCGCGTCTGTGCATTTGCGGTTGTGGAGCTAGGAGTGAACACACGCAGGTAAAAGCAATATTGTCCCTTAATCCTAGTGGCGTTTGTGAGTTCACGTTCCTTATGACCCCTTCTTCTTTACTGAAAACGAGATCTAAACAATTTGATCGTTGAATTTATCTCAGCCTGGTGCCGAACTCTATGTGCTGGTTAAGGTATTCGTCCAGGGAAAATTTTAGTAGTTTACCGTCAAATGACGTTGCTGCGGCCTTCACTGTGGAACTTTTCCAATCTATGTCAGGTGCGTTGAAGTCACCCAGGAGTAAAACATTATTTTGCTGACATATGAGTTAAGAAGATCCACGTCATCGCTTTCGTTTGAGCTTGGAGGCCGGTAGACAACGAATAGGTTTAGCGTCGTCAATTGTTTGATTCTAATTTTGAGAAAAATTATTTCATACCTGCGTAATACTACGTCAGAAATTTCCCTCTGACAGGAAACTAGTTCCTGGGATATATAAAGTACCACGCCTCCGCCTCTACGTTGGAATCTGTCCCCGATACTGACTTCTTTAAGTCCTATTTCTTTAGTTAGCCACGTCTATTTCAATCCAATTATGTGCAGTTTCTGCTCAGAGGCTAAGGATTTGAGCTCATCGAATTCGTTGAATAAATTCTGGCAGTTGGTAAGTATATTTTGAGACAATGGCCACAAGTGCTTATAGCAGCCTCAATAGTGGACATTTTGATATTGGTTAAGCTGTCAGCCTGACTGCTTTTGGCCAAAAAATATCTTTTGACATGAATTATGCACCCCACTTCCACTACGAATCTTTTCCTGTTGTGATAGAGAATGCGTGTCACTCATTGACGTGACAGCAACCACAAGAGTATATAATGATGGCATTCCAGACGGAAAGTAGCGTGAAATATCATTATTCATTCAATGCAGCCAACATCTTAATTAAAAGCCAAAGCTGGGCTACGTAACTGCACCGTGATTGGCGGAGCTTGCCTTTTCAAAGGTGTAATTTGTGTAAATCACCCACCGTTTTGTATGCATATGTAAGCGAAGTTAAGCGCGCGGGTGGTGTGAGATCCTAGCTATCGTCTTTGTCAAATGGTATGAATTAACAGACAAATCTGTCAGGGCATCGTTCAGCATACGGTCAGAAACCCATGAGTGCAAAAATGGATCTAAAATGTGGGGTCTTGCCACCCGAAGAGGAGAATTGCACTGCTTCACCATAGCGAGTGCCTTGTTGCATGGTTGTGGTCCGTACAAAGGATGGCTAGTCTAATGAAAATCGCCTCCTATCGAAAAACCTTTAGAAAGAGTCAGCAGATTTGGAACGGCAGCCTCGTCTTTGGAGATAAAGGAGAAGTGAAGAAGGAGCACGATTACTGGAACAAGATACATGTGTGTGAAATGATGGCTAACTGATATTGTCGCAGAAATGGCTATTCCAGTTTCCCTTGTGTCAGATCTGCACCTATCATCGTACTCCATCACATCGCTATACGACTGCCTGCCACCTTTAAGAAGAGTGAGCTCCAGGGCACAATGACATATAAATGCTGTTTCCTTAGCAGATCAGTGAACATTACACTATCACAATTCATATTCGAGCACAACCA